>JAHWFP010234577.1:259-17009 GCA_023313725.1 Lithobius niger | reverse complement strand
AACATTACATTTATCACAAGGTATAGGTGGTTTCCAAGTAACACACACCAGTCAACCAATTCTCAAGCTGCTTAAAACCAGCTGAAGCGAACTTGCTCCATTAACAAAAGATGCATGAACCTCCACATCTGTCAGATTGTGTCTACCTTTAGGAAAACGATGAAAAGTAAAGATCCAAGAACCTGTCCTTGCCACTTTTTATGAGGAGCCGGTTTAATAGCAGGTTTTGTGCTTTTGTCAGGCCGATATTGGAGTATGCATCTCCAGTCTGGTCCCCACACCTCGTGGGGGACATTGACAATGTCGAATCCGTACAGGGTGCATTCACAAAGAACGACTGCGTGCCCTAGGGGCTGATTCACTGGAGCTACGAAGACTAAAATGTGACCTTTTGTTCATGCACTCCCTCCTACATCTCCAATGCGACATTAATTATGGTCACGTCTTTGAAATAAGAACTGACAGTGGAACTAGGGGACACCCCCTCAAATTGATGCAAACTAAGGCCTCGTTGAAATGTAGAAGTTATTTTTCTCATCTAGAGTGGTGAGTGTGTGGAATGGTTTATCGTCGGATGTAGTTTTGGCACCAAATGCCAGTGCTTTCAGCCGTGGCCTGGTATCGCAGAGGGATTATTTGTAAGTATTAAGTACTTTTGATTACCTCTAATACATTATTGATTTTATTTTTATTTTTTATTACTCTTATTACTTAGTTTTATTTTCTTTTAATTTTGGTCGGCTGTCAGTGATCTTCAATCCTTCCCTATCCAGTCACATGTATGTGTTTGAGAAAGTCATAAATTATTACTATAATAAGTCATATCATCGGATTCAATCCAGCAGGGTTAAAATATCCTTGAACCAAATCAATAGGTTAACTCGTAAAGTTTGATAAGCAGCTTACAATGAACAGTGGACGCGTAGGCTTCGGCATAGTCGACAAACATAACATCTGAAGGGATGCCTTGGTCAGCGATAAAACTCCATTTGTCTAATAATGCCTACAAATGGAGAGAGAGCGAAAACCAAATTGATCATCACCAAACAAGTGGTGTTTAGGTATGAAACTCCTAGACAACATTACTGCTATTTTCTGTATTTTCAAAAGTCGACATTAAAAAATATCCTATCCCTCTCGTCCCCTGTCTCCATACACCATTGCCACCAGTTGGTTTCTCTTTAATGTTTGAACTTGTATGGAGTATAGGGAATACAATGAAACTGCACCAACACTCGTATTCTCAAAAACAACAAAACTGCTGAATAACATTGCTGATATTTTCTGTATTTTCAAAAGTCGAATTCAAATCCCACAAGCTTTGATTAAAAAAAATTCCTTTAAACAACTCAGTAGGATGTCTCATAAACCACAGCGCTTTAGTTTAATAAGCAGATAACGATGACTAGTGAAAACGCAGGCTTCGTCATCTGAAGGGGATCCGCTGGTTAATTCATTTTTATAAGCTGTGCCTAAACCATGCGCAATGGCTGTTTGCCGTGACGTCACCATGAGTTAGCCAATGACGAACGAGAACAACGGCTGTTTGGCCGTCTGGTTGGACTAGCCCAGTCACGTGGTATTCACGTCACAGCAAACAGCCATGGCGTGTGGTATAGCACCTAGGGGCAAATGACCAGTAATTTTGAAAAAAAATGTTTGAAGTCGTAATCAGAAATTAGAAAAATAGTTTACCTAAATAATTTCGGGAAAAAAATTGGCGAAAAATAATTTTTCGAAAATTAGCGTGTTACGTAACATTTTGTCATACTCCCCCCTCCACCTCCTCATAACGCGTGGTAACACATTTACTCAATCCCCCCTCCCCTCCAGGCGTAACGTAATTTGTGAACGCACCCTAACAGAGAAATTTCAGAGAAAAACTCGTAAGCTGAAAGAACCATAACTGCACTCGACAACAGGGCCGTAGCTAGCCCCCTTGGGGCCCAAGGCGAACCAACTGAGTGGCGCCCCCCCCCCCCTCCCTTCTCTGCCCGGCTGCCTATTTCAAGAAAATAAAGAAAAACTTTAATGAATGTTCCCTAATGAAGGCTTGCCTAACTAAATACTAAAGAGACCTGTGCTAGGGAATTGAATGGTTGCAGACAGCGAACGTTAACGAATTTAATAAAAAAATACTAACGTGTTTTTTTTTTATCGAACAAACGTGATTTCATGACAATTTTGGCTTGACAGTTGATCAAAAAATCTCAATTAAGGTAATAAATGGACGACAATAAATTATTTCGATATAAGAAACTGAAAATAAATGTTCAAAATAACTAATTCAACCGTAATCAAAAGATTTTTATTCTTCAATTTTCGCTTTTGTTTTCGGGTGCAAGCCTCCACTTAAGAAGGAAGACACAAATACAGTGAAGTATCTCTGAACTTTTTTTTTAATTTCAGTTTCGGGTTATCGGATCGTTAAAGAAAAAACGAATAATCGGTTAACAAAACATCTGGAAATTAAATTGCGAGGCGAGCACTAAACCAAGTCCGACCAAGCACGTCTCTGTTTAGAGCGTCATGAACTTGTGAGCAATGCCATCCGTTAAAAAAATATACTTGTGCACCATCCACTAATACAGTGGCACGGTTGGCAGGAGTTCGGTGAGGCGCCCCCAGGAAGGCGGCGCTCTAGGCGGCTGCTATGCTCGCCTTACCCTTCCTACGGCCCTGCTCGACAACATCGCTATTATCATCTACCTACTCTCAGAGTCGACCAAAAAAGTCTCGAAGATCCCTTCCACTTAAAACATTCAACTTCCTCAGGTTAATTCCTTGTCGTCTTCGACTTAGCGAGTTTGTTTGCAGCCCCGTCCCCCTCCTATACGTCTTTCCCGCCATCCATCGCTGCCGGCGCCAAAATGAATTCCTGCCCGCTTGCTGATCAATGGGACCAGGAAGGAAGGAAGTGAATTCAATTTTTCCTGGTGGTATTGGCATCTTCCCAGGGTATCTCCTTCCTGGGCTGACTCGCACACTCTCTCTCTCGTCCTGAAGTACGGTTAGACGACCCGTGTGACGCTATGTAAATTGACACCCTGTGGATAGATCGGTAGACAGTCTGAATGGACGTATGCGGGGGCGTGGAAGAATGAGGTGACACGACGATTGAAGAGTTGCAAAGGAATCCTTTTGGTCCTGAAGGGATTCAAACAGCTTCTAAAGAAGCTGTTCTCACGGCAAGTTGTGTAACATGTGGTATTGGTTTGAGGTCCATCGTTGGGATTGTACATTTGTGCTTGAAAATTACGTAGTAG
Organism: Lithobius niger; assembly: GCA_023313725.1. Classification (NCBI taxonomy): domain Eukaryota; kingdom Metazoa; phylum Arthropoda; class Chilopoda; order Lithobiomorpha; family Lithobiidae; genus Lithobius; species Lithobius niger. Next base: position 13,743 of record JAHWFP010234577.1, on the reverse strand, counting down.
CTGTGCACATGTCATATGTACCATCCTAAGGCTATGTCCACGCAGGGATGCCACCGAGTGAAAAAATGTGAAAAATTGACCAAATTGGTGAAAAAATGTGAACTTTTGGATTTTTCGGTAAAAAATAATTGTATCGTGCAGCAATCGATAAATAAATGTAGCTCCGCTACAGCTCAATGACGATAAAATTCAATTTGAGGAATTCCTTTACCTACGTTTGCCAGTGAGCCAGGTTATTTGTTTTGTTGATATGGCGGTGTGACTTGCCCTGCCGGAATTTCGCTGTTCTTTTGTTAGAGGAGATACCCAAAATGCAACGTGCCCGCGACCCAGAATTCGTTGCAGCGCACCACTGAAGCGTTTTAGTGCTTTGGGAAGTAGGCATATTCAAAAAAAATAATAAAAATGTGTGAAAAAATGTGAAAATGTGTAAAATTCGTGTGCGAAAAAGTGTGAAAAAAATGCAAACGTGTGAAGTGAAAAGAATGTGAAAGAAAAACTATCGAACCTTGGTGGCACCCCTGCCACTGCTATTTCTCCACTGTGCTTTTCTATTGTTGTACGTCTGGGTTTTTAATATTATTATTATTCTTCTGTAGTGTTGCTGGTGTTATTATGAGTTAGGGTTGTTGCCCTGGCTCGAATTTAATTGGGCTGGGGTGAATTTCGTGCAAGGAACGAGTTTCATATCGATGCAACGAAGCAGTGAATCACGTGAATCAAAGTGGCCAATAGCGTGCACCAAAACTAAAAGCACCAATCACACCATGCGACGTGTGTGAAAGGTGTCCAGGTCGACCATACACGCAGTGACAGTTACTACGTGAAGGTTAAAGTATCTTCATTTTATCTGCAGGAAGTGATTGGTTATTTTGTCATTCCGTCGTCATTTGTAGGATTGGGTTCCTGTTGTTATTGTATCCCTGCTAATTACTATACTTACCACTAATTAGTATAATGTGGCAATAATACTGCCCACGTGGAGGGCGTTGTCTGAAAGCTCAAGGTCAACGTTCTGGTAACGTTAACATTCCAAAGATGGCAAAATGTTAACCTTGAGGATTTAGCATGCGTGATGACGGCCCCGTGTGCAGGCGGAAATAGTGCCCAAATATGCTGCATTGTGCTCGGGAGTCAACCCGTGGTCTTCACCTCACACGCTGCTGTACAAAGCAATCGACTGATTCAAACACTTATTTATGTTTCATAATAGCAACTGCACTCTTTCAGATGCACCTAAGCATCAGTTCGTAACGTCTCGACATCGAATCGCGTTGCTTTGACGATGTCTTCTTTAGTTATCAACAATTTCAACCACCAAACCACAGGTTTGTTTTGTTGCGTTACGAAGTATGTATGAGAACTATTATTTGACATCGAAATGCTTGTAGCTGTCTTGTTAGTGTTTAAGAATAATAGTTGGTTTATTGGTTTACACTGTATTCCTGGCAACTTCACTACAGCACTATTTTTATTAGGCTGTAGTAACAACTACAGCACAGAACTCTGCAGCGTGGTCGCCCTCCACGCTATCGCACTTCACAATGGCAAACTTAGTTAAGACTCAGAAAGTCAAAGTCCGGCAGTTTACTCCTGCTCACAGACACTTTGCGCCCACAGTTCATTCCCGCATTCGGAATGTCACTTGGCCACCTCCCAAGCTGCTTTGTCCCTAATTGCTAAAATTGCTGCCTGCTGCTGTTTACTGGTCTACACGAGCTTGCCTTAGATCCAACTGGCGAAGAGGCATGCTACGGGGGTCACCCAAAATTGAGGACGGGACGTGGCCAGCTGACAAGAGTGCCACCAGCCCCGTGGTAGTAAGAGAATTTGATTTAAAAATGAGGTGTATGTACGTTGGGACATCTGAGAAGGGCATTCTCCGAGTTCAGCCTACAATTTAATAGTCTGCATTTTCTTACTTGTAATAAAAGTAATTGCGATTGTTTAAATTAGGCTAAACCTTTGAGCGAAATTGTAGCTAAATTTGAGATAAAACTTCAGCTTGCTGCACTGGCGTTGGATCGCTTCACATATCAAGGTAATGGTGTCCTTCTCGCACAAAGTCGTATGGGTCCGTGAAGACTACCAGAAGAACTAGTTAGGCAAACGACAAGCCCCACTCATCCATTTAGAAGCACAGTGAAATGTATTCGTAGTTGAGGACTAAATTGGAAAACTTGTTGGAAGGTTGCAATGTGCCGACTAAACAGGCACCCAGAAGGGCAGTATTTGATAGTTTTCCTGTTCCCCCACACCCTCCCCCCTGGCAATCGTGTGTATCTGTGTGGTCGGCACATGTAGCCGCTCAACTATTCCACCTTACATGATAGGATGAAGGCACCGGAAACAGTGTTAGGATAAAGTACCTAGTTTAGAAGGACGCCAAAACCAAATAACTAATATTAAAAAAAGACACTTGCACTCGACGCATAAAACGGATAAAACACTGGTACCTCATATTTTGGAGCATTTCAATAGCTGGCTCCATTTTCAAAGGTTAAAAAACAAACACAACAAACTCACAAACCCAACATCCAGTTAACCAGGTCGCCATGTTGAAGGAAATTCATTTCCTTCAACGTGACCACCTGGTAGACTGGATGTTGAGTTTGTGAGTTTGTTGCGTTTGTTTTTTAACCTTTGAAAATGGAGCCAACCACTGAATTGCTCCGAAATATGAGGTACCAGTGTTTTATCCGTTTTATGCGTCGAGCTTGAGTGTCTTTTTTTAACAATACAAAACGAATTTTTTCGTAACCAATCCTGCCAAATAACTTCAAATTCAAGTTTTGACCGTGGTTATCAGCCAGTTTTCGGAACTTAAGTCTGAATGCTGTTTTGTATTTATTTTCAATTTTTCACCCATTCTGTCAGGCTTACCAGCCACATTTATTTAACATTCAGTTCACGGAAAAAAACGTCAGTGAGTTGAAAAGTATTAGAAGGTATAGTCCGATAGCCCTTCCGGCGTCTTGGATATTAATGCAATAATTATTCAGGGTTAGAAAAAGTTGTCAGACTCTTCCTTTTAATGCTTCCTTTAATGCTTACCCGTTAAGAGCTGGTTCAGACCGCCACGACCAACGAACGACAAAAGCAAGGAACAGCGGCGACCAACAGCACTAAAAATTAGACCCTGTCACACCAGCACGTCCGACCAACGTACGACCAACAACGGACCAATCAACGCTGCAGAATGAGTAGAGCTAGGACGCTTACTTTTCAAAACTGGGCTAAGTGGCGACGTTGTGCCTAAACGAACCATCATACTGTGATTCTACGTTTTATTTAAGAAATTATACCGCCATGAATAGAGCAAAATTTTTTAGCTGTTCTCTAAAATTATCTCATTGCAGAGATGTTCGGGTAAGCAACGAGCGTTAATAGAAGCTTCGAAGTGTTCTCCGCCACCATCTTGCATATCGTGGATCGTGTTCGCAGCGGCTTGTTAGCCATTGGTCTCTCGGTGGGTGACGTCAGGCAGCTACGCTAAAAAATGAAAAGTTGCGTTTGCTACGATCGGCAGCGAACGACTGTGTACGACTGCCTATGGGGTTAGTTGTCACAGCGACTGTCGGTTGTAACTTAACGGTCGTTCATATCGTCGCGATGTGAATGGGCTATAACGCTTATATGTGTACTAATTACGTAAATGAGTCTACCTAAAAGGTTACCTTGTACCTTAAGGCGCGTATAAAAGACTGTTAGCAACCTTAATGCTACCTCTAAGGCCGGACGCACCAGAGGAGGAAGCAAGTGTGATTTCTGTCCCTAGACCTCTGCTTAATGGGGGCCTAGCCACCACCTCAGACTAAAAAAATAAAACTGCAGAAAGGTCCCGTTGTTCACTTGCACACAGGCCTTGGCTTACGAGGCGTTCTGTGAGGACTTCTAGCGGACATGAATGCAGAGACTTCCCATGGGCCTTAAGGGTGCACAGAAAAGTGTGAGGGGGACCATCAAGCATACTGAGTCATAGACCCCATCACACCTTTGGGTGAACCTGCTCAAACGTTAACTTGTACCGTTTTAAGGTACGTTAATGCATAGTTACCTAACACTTTACAAAAGATGGCGAGTTGTGAATTAATTCGGTAATGTATCATAAAAGTACAGTACGCAAAGCGTAGAAATACCGGTTATTCATGGAATGAAAACATCAAACTATCCTATATCCGGTTAGGAACGTGTTTTTTTTTGTTTTGTTTTTTTTATTTCTTCAAATAATACAAGTTCAAAACTGACCATGAACGCTAGTGTACGCAGACGTAACGACATTGAATTTTGTCGTGCACCTATAATTAATTACATGGCACCGAAGACGTGACGACAGAGGGTGCCACATGACGGTTTTGCTTGTCTGCCAACTATAGAGATAACTTTAAACATAATGCATTAGAGGTTCACCTTCAGAGTTTCTGTTTTTGATTCTTAATGCTTTTATTATTAACATCTCATTATAAAGTAACCACAGAATCAGTTATTAACATGCCTGGTGTGCTCTGAAAATTAAGTCAAGTGTTCGAGCTTTATACCATAGATATATGGCTTTAAGTCAACAGCGCGCATGAAACATCAACCGCCATCTACCGACCTGTTTGCATACTTGTTTACTGAAAGTCAATACCAGCTGAGATACAAAGTAACTAGAAAGCGGCGATAGATCTTCGATATTCGAGGCGGCACATGACAGATACAACCTGTAAACACCCTGTATTGGTTTTATTTTGATCACTAAGACTTTATTAACAAGAACTCTTAAGTGACTTAGTTCATGAATGTTAGCACAGAAGCGGTATACCAGAAACAAGTTTAAATTAATGACGTTCACTATAAATTTTTACTTTTAACAGCTGACTGCAATGGGGAAAAGCAAATGAACGTAACGAACTACAGCAATGTTCATTGAGGCGGTTCGTCACTTAGAACTTTCTGTAGCTATCTGATTGTTTGAACAGCACCAGTAGCGGAAATGATTTATGATCATCTCCAGCATGAATTGTGAGAAGCCTTAGGTGTTGTCGAGAATAGCCCGTGGGAGAAGTGAATTAGACCGACTAAGTTAATTATAACTCTTGAAACTTTAAACCCAGAACTGCAGGTTCAATAAGCCTAACTTAGATCCAATCAAAACATAACCCTAACTTAAGGGACTTATAGTATCATAAATTTATAGCAATACCAAACTTAGCCTTACTTAAAAGTCCCTAAAAGATTCAGGCCTACTAGCAGTCTACTTAGCAAAAATGCACCCTAAGTATCAACTTAGCAAGAGTTGAAGAGGACCAGCCGGGCGGCGGACCCGAAGGCTAACCGATTTAGTATTGTGAACAATTACTGTTTATAGCCAAAGGTTGCCCCAACAAGCAAGGACTAACAAGTGCATCATGGGAAATGGAAGTAGGAACCGAAAATGAATTTACATGATCTTCATGACCTAAGAAATTACACCATCTTCTTCTTCTTACATTATAAACCAAAGTCTCATAGCAGAAATGATGCAACCGCAACGACCCCCGAAAGCGGAACAATGAAAACGTGCGAATGTGTCAATTCTTTGGCTTGAAATTGAAACTGGGACGTTGTTGCCCTGAAAAGAAGTTGAAATTGGCACATTGTTGCCTTGACTAACAATTTGCTCTAACAATTATCCTTCTAACTAAACACCGTGGTAATCTCAGGGGCAAGTATTACATGACGTCATGTACACTTCTTTTTCACACGGTACGCATCGCTTAAGCCACAGCGAAAGACTGGAAGTGGAAGGGGGGAGGGGGGCAAAGTGAGCTGTTAGCATTAAGCATACAATTACGCATTAACTGAACCTAGAAGAGAACAAACAAACAAACACGGGAGCCGGGTACGTGTTCAAATACGTATAGCAAAGAGGAGGAACGGAAGGAAACCAAGAGGAGAGGGAGAGGACGAGATAAAAGGTGGAGGGGAGAGGGGAGGGAGAGGATTGGCGGAAAGGGGGAGTGTTACACAAACAAAAATCGACAGTTGCAGTGAACGATCAGGCAGCACCGAGCAAATACTGGGAAACAACCACGGGTCAAACATATCCCCGGGCGAAGTTGGGTACGATGCTAGTTTGACGTAAAAGAACACCAGTTCTAGCAAACATTGGCAAACCAGCAAAATTTGCAACAGGTTTATTTCAATGTTTTTTCATCTTTTTTTCATCGAGCAATTGCGGTGAATCCGTTTTCAGGGCAATAATAATAACTCGTCACAAAATAATCTTGTTCATTTAATCACTTCAAGAATTTCACACCTGATGTGCTCCGATTTTTTATTTCACATTGTTGAGATTTTTTTTTACCATAGCTTAAGATTTCGAGTGAATGACACGCACATAACAAGAATCGGCATCTAGCACCACGCTTGGAAATTTTACGCAATTCAGGTTGAGGGCTCGTTTACGCAACGACAAGTTTCTCGCTTACTAGCTTTCACGTGGTTAATAATAAAATCTGCTGGCTACTTCTCGCCTTTACCGAAGAATGTGGCTTTCAAGTTGTCTATACGTAGTAACCATGGCAACAACGCGGACGCAAATCTCCTTCTCGTGCATCGCGACACGACGTACGAAGCGTGCAACATGACGGCGTCGATTTATGACAACTAGAAAACAAGTTTTATTGCTGTACAAGACGACGGATAGATTTCTGAATGCCGGTATTCGATGATTTGTCTTCGATTCGACAACCCCGAAATGGGCGCCATGTTGGATTTTGAATTCTCGCTGCGAGTGGCTATTTGTTCTGCCGTCGGTTTGATCACTGCCAGAAGCTGATTTTTCAGCGGGAATAGAAAATGTTGGAAATAGCGTGAAACGGCGACAATGTTGTACCAATGTTTAAAATAACTGTTGCACTTTATTCTTTATCCGTGTTGTTATTTATAATACATTTAATTTGTTGCCTATTACCGCATTCATTTACAGAAACGGGAAATCAATCGTAAGTAATAACGGTTGCCTAGCAAATAGCGTTCGGCGAGCGAGAAGGTCTTGTTGCGTAAACGCGCCCTGATGGTCGTACAATATTAGTGGTATTCAACTTAATACTAATATTAAGTTGAAATTCACTTATGTATTGTCTTAAAGTAATTAGAATTCATGCGACGATTCCTTCTACGTTAATGAGTAAATTCACCCATATATCGACTCGCGACACTGACGCTAGATGCTGCAACCTATCATACGGTGAGTAGGCACCTTTAAATGTGGGAGGGGAAAATCGAACGTGAAACACGTGTTTAAATTGTGTAAAATCAATTACCTATTTTAACAAGCACAAAACCGATATGATATCAGCAAGTTAAAAAGTAGTGTGTTTGGGGCTCATTGTGCTGAACGGTGGGCTCCCAAGTTAATTACCGATGGAACGGATCTAGATAGTTTTTTTTTTTAGGAATGTGATGAAGGGCCACGAATTGAGACACACGTGCCTAAACTTTCGAAATTACATTTTAAGAGGTGGAAAAGCTAAATTGATTGGAAGGTATCATGTTTACGAGCCATATTTGACCGTTTGGCATTTAGACAAAATGTCTGGACAACGTCGCGAGTGTGACGCCTAGCAACTAAATTAACTTGAATGGCCGTTCTATTATTAGGCCCGAAAGTCTCCGCTTTTAATTAGCGGTTGATAACCCAGGCAACAGAAATCAGTTTGCAAACCTGGAACTGGTTCGCTAAATTATCAGTTGATCCAGTCGTGATTTATTTATCCCCTTGCGAATCATTGCAAACACTTTGGGTTTTTTTTTGTTTTTTTTTTGAGTCCCACTAGAACTTTGGTCGCTATGCTCGCTGAACTCTGTATATTTCGTGCTTCCGTGAAGCGAGCGTGTTTAGTACGGTTGTCAGACATTAAATAACGAGTGACACAGAAATTTAGGAATTAAATTACAGTCCATTTAACGCACGGGACTGGCCATTGAATTACGAAAGCAAGCAGCATCATTATCACCTCGATACAGTACTTCCACCTGGAATGATGTTCGTAGGTTTCTTATATTCTTGCATTCGGACATTGCCTTTTGCTATCTAGGAATAAGTACTAAATTGGCGCTTGAATGGCAATAATACGTTCAAATTTAATTGTGCAGTATTGTGGTGCCCGGCATTGAAATTTAAACGCATCATCACCACGCAAGCATCTATCACGTGAATGGTCTCTCTCCTGGTTGAAACTGCTATTGTTAGGTTTTGGAATTGTAGTATATTATACATTGTTGCTGAAGCATTTGAATCTGTGTATCATTGTAAACCATACTTTAAATTGTTCTAATTATGTATTGGGGGGGGGGGGTCCTTTCGAAGTGGATACAACATTTTCTTGTAAATAGAACCCAAGTCGTACGAGTAGGTGAAACAGTCTCAACTCCCAGAGTTGTAACCAGGGGTGCCGTAGGAGTCAGTCTTGGGCCCACTGCTATTTTCCCTATATGTTTCAGATTTGCAGTTCACCAGTAATGGTACAAACATCAGCACCTTATGAGGATTTGTCCGAGGCTCTCTATTCATTGGAATTTTGGTCAGAGCAGATGATTGGCAGCTAGCTCTTACGGGTGATAAAAAATTAGATTTTCCCCGTTGGATCATCGAACCAATTTAAGGATGTGAGCTTAAAAAGGAGTTGAGATGGAAGGATCTTGGTCTATGGTTTAGTAACTCCCTAAAGTGATCAATCGATTGTGCGTATATTGTTGAACGTAGGCAAAGAATGACAATTATTGTCTGATGATGTTTTTCGTGTAGTGATCACAGGACACTTTTGTGGGCGTCTGCCTCTTTGTGAGCCCAGTGTTGGAGTATGCATCACAGGTCTGGTCCCCAAACCTGATTAAGGCTATAAACATGGTCGAGTCTTAGCAGTATTCTTTTATTAAGAGGTAGCAGGGTCTCTCGCATTGTAGTTGTCACCAGCAGGCTGCAACTGTTGGGGGCAGATACTTTGTCGTTACGTAGGCTGAAACTTGATCTCACTTTTACTTACTTGTTGCTTCACAACATAGTACGCTTTAACTGTACGTACTTTTTACGCTGCATATGAATAGTATTGCTAGGGTGCAGCTGTTGAAACTGGTTGTGTAGAGCTCCTCTCGGACTTGTCGTGACCAGTTTTTTTCGCTTCAGATAGTGAGGGATTTGGAACTCCCTTCCTGAGCATATGGTAATGGCGCGTGGCGTCCTTTAAATCAAAGCTATTACCCATAACACATATTTTACACATTACTAGTTGAGCAGGTATTAGTGACCACTTCTGGTCCTTCAATGTTTGGTCGTGTTTTTACGATGAATTATATTACGATTACTGTTATTATTATTATTAAATTAGTTGTGCACATCTTTCAATTAAATGTTAATAACTTTTAAATAATTTAGCTGAATTTAGCAAGAGGTGATTATTGTAAATATGCAAGACTGCAGTGTTAGAACGTTTTCGATTTTTTCCTTATATATCCTAACAAATCATTCCAACATTTCGATATAAATTAAAGACGGGAAAGCCAAAGGCTCACAAGAAATAACTAAATACAGATGCAAACCTATTTACGTTGCCTTTTGGACTTATATGTCAGAATGCGTGAGTGGGGAATCGAACCCAGGACCTTTGAAACCAAAGGCCGAGGTCCTACCACTGAGCCATCTGTATTTAGTCAGTATTGCTCAGTGGTAGGACCTCGGCCTTTGGTTTCAAACGTCCTGAGTTCGATTCCCCGCTTAGGCAGTTTGACATATGAGTCCAAAAGGCAACATAAATAGGTTTGCATCTGTATTTAGTTATTGCGATAAAAAGTTGTCGATCCGGCTCGGGATCTGAAAAATTCGGTATAAATTATGGCGAAAATACGTTGGGTTAACAGCTTCAGATATGTTACAAAGCTGACGGGCAAGAACTATGTTTGTTGCACACTTCCTTAACAACAATCGTTGTCAGTAAGATAAGCAGTGTTTTCTTTTTCTGTTTTTATAGGTAAGCATACGACTGCAGTGTTGGTGTACAGTACATCTGACCGAAGAGAAGGTATTAGTGTAATATTTTTGTTTTATATTTTAGTGTTTTGCTTTGAAAAGTGAAGCTAATGTATGCTGTCAGCTTCGAGCCTTTACTTATCATTCATGCATTGTGCTTCAGTGTTTTTATCTTTGCGTACATCACGCATTTCTTTAAATTATTTCGAACGCAAAGCTGCACTTCAGAATGGGCGGTTCAGTTCATGTTTTAGTATATTCAACAAATGGTCTTCTCTAGTGCTGCCCCGTCCCCTCAACAAGAAAAGTTGCGTCATCCACGTTGCCTACTTCACACTTCAATGTAGCACATTCGTACACAAGTTTGAAAAGAAGGAAATTGTCGATTTAACGTCCTTTTCAACTGCTAAGATTATATCGGGACAGAGAAAGACAATTTTGCTAGGAAATACTTAGGAAAATTTACATGCCGCAATCAACACGAGCACGAGTGCATTGCCCTTCTTTTCCAGGTGCATGATGAGATCTAGAGTTGGGGTTTGTTTAACATCTCTGTAATGTGGCGCAGTGGCACCCCGGACCACTACACTGTGAGTGAGGTTGGTGCTAATGACCTAGCTGTTGACGCGCCATTAACCCTCAATCCCCCCTTTCTCTTCTTGGTTGCACAAGGGTGGCCCTGAGACAGGATGAACTCCTACGTAAATTTGCATGTGGAACCAGGGACGTAGAGATTTGGGTTAGGGGCACCAGCAACTAGCTGCGGTTGCAGAGCCAGCTCACGGCACAACGGCAAGCGGCCTGCGACGCGATTGACGTCATCCGTCGTAGTTATCGTCCTCCATCTTTGTTCTCCCTAGGGGCTTCCTCTACCTTCCCACCTGCTGGAATGAGAATCACGCCTAATACACTAGAAGCATCGCGAAGTTGCAGTCAAGTTTAAATTTATACAGACGATTACGAGGTTCAGCACAGGCACCCAGCTTTTTATTACAGCTTTTTTTTTAATGTATTCTAGTATTCGAATCACGTGGCATGGTGTTGTTAGTTAATGAATCGATTGAACGTTGTGAGTTACTTGCCTGCTTAAAACGAAGCGAGAATTTCAATATGGCCGGCGCGAGCAACCGTCCTTGCGCATGCTCTGATGTTCTTTGCCGCTAGGCATGTTGGGATACAACATGGCACTGACATAGAAAGGGCTGGAAGGAACGCGATAGCTTGTAGTTGCAGGTCCCCCTAACCCAAACCTTTACGTCCCTGGTGGAACTGTTACTCATTTACATTACAGCAACAACAAAAATACAATTTCCAAACATCTATCTACACCGAAAGCTACTCAAAAACCATCACTAAAATTTAAATTTGTCATTTACTCACCTCCTGATCAACAGGTCGTTTTCACGCCAACACCATCTAATGTAAAATCCAATGCTAAGTAGTAATTGGCGTCATTATGCGAATTAACACCTGTTCGTTAGGGTCTAGATAGAAAAGTAGATAAATGCTACACATACAAAAGCCTGCAAAAGTTGTCCCTAGTCTTGGCTTGGGTCATGTTGGGCGGCTAACTGTTCCAGTTTACTACCACCCATGGAAAAACAGTGGTTACAGTCTAAATTGAAGGGGCACACAACCAATTTCCACGGATTTCCTCTAGTTCCTGCTTTCCGTTCTGAAATATTTTAATTTTAGGGTAATGGTTATTCTTGGAAATAAAACCTGGGCCTGGAAGTCAATAACCGAGGGCACACGGACGTTCCTCATGTCGCTGTAACTTCAGTCGACTTAACTTACGTCCACTTGAACTCACGTCGCTTTAGGAGAGAGGTAGATACAGGGTCATTCAAGTCGAAGTGATTTAGAACGAGAAATGCCGTCCACGTCTCTGTCACGTCTCCATTCAATTATCTGACTTTCGACTTCGTTAAAAGGAAGTGTCAGGTGATCGTCCTTGATTTATGACGTTTCCGCACACTAATTTCAACAAATCACAGCTAAGCAAGACCTAAAGAGATGTAGGAAGTCGATGTAAGGTGGATACATGCTAGTTCTTAAAGGACTTCGAATTCTTACATCAACGGAAGGTGGTGGTTAAGATAAAGCGAACTGAAAGTGGTTTTAGATGGACACACTGACCTTCTTTACGCACAAAATCGACTTGAGGAACCTCCTCAATGACGGTGAGACCGGGTTTGCTTTGTATAATTTGACTATTGAGTACATCTGTGGAATTTTAAACCCACCCAACTTTCTGAAATCTGAGGGAGTAAAAGTATTACATTATTTGCAACGATAGTGAAAAAGCTAGGCAGACTTACACCTACCTTTTAGCACATTTAGTAAAATAAAAATGAAAATTTCCGGCTTTAAAGTCTCTAAAACGCTTCTTCTTGTTAGCAAACCTTGGTAAGGGAACAGAGAACAATTGGCCCTAACAGGCCAAGGTGCCAGTGAGTACACAGTCCGACTTGGCGTGTTTGCCTTGATTGTTCGCCAAAGGCGAATCCAAGGCTGGGGCCAAGGGACCTTAGGCAAATAAACTCGGAAAAGTTGCCGAAATTGTTGAAAATAAACCCATTTAAATTAAGACAAACATGCGTGAAACGTAGACAAATCACCCTGCTGCTTTACCTTTTCTGTTCACTGGAATATTTTAAAATAAAGAATAAATCACAAGGTAAAAGAGTAAACGAAGCGAACAGTCTGCATTAAAGACTGGCCTTGTGAGGATAAAAGATACACTAATCTGAGAAAGAAAGAAAAGACAACTGCCTCTACTAGGGCTCGAACCCAATACTCCCCACTTACTAGCCAGCCCGCTAACCACTGCTCTACTGAGACGGATCTTTGCTACAATCTCCACCCGAGCTTAGTAGCTGTTCACACTTTTCTCAGTGTGACCTAAAAGTCCAAAGGCCTCAAACACACAAGGAGGGAAAGCAACTTACTTTCTTCGCCTCAACACTAGAAATAAAGCGAACAATAAATAAAGAATAAATCACATGGTAAAGGGTTAATGCAAACAGTCTGCACTAGAGACTTGTTTTGTGACAATACAAAATACACTAGAAATAATGCGAACAATAAATAAAGAATAAATCACGTGGTAAAGGGTTAATGCAAACAGTCTGCACTAGAGACTTGTTTTGTGACAATACAAAATACACTAGAAATAATGCGAACAATAAATAAAGAATAAATCACATGGTAAATGGTTAATGCAAACAGTCTTCATTAAAGACTGGGCTTGTGACAATACAACATGCACCGTAAATAATGTGAACAATAAATAAAGAATAAATCACACGGTAAAGGGTTAATGCAAACAGTCTGCATTAAAGTGGCACTATCACCGATTGAAAGTATGCAGAATCTGGCAACATCTAGCGTGTTCAGTACTATCTAGTACTTACTTGCATCGAGCGAAGGAATGCACAATGGCATTTCTTTTTAGAAACAAACAAGCCACGAGTCTTATTAATTATTGATT
>JAHWFP010234576.1:47796-66871 GCA_023313725.1 Lithobius niger | reverse complement strand
TGGATTTCTGGAATACGGCTGTAAAGGGATCCAAGAAATTATGGGGAAGGGAAAAATGCTGCAAGTCCCACCCAAGCAGAACCATCTAAAAAAAAAAAACCGTCATTTTTAACTATATTAGTGCCTTTGAAACATTTAAAAAGACAATTTTCTATTTAAAAAAAAATGCAATACAGGGCCGTCCATAAATTACATGACACATTGTGGCCTGTTTTGAAATACCTGCTTACCCATTTGTCACAATATGAAAAACATCCACCAAATAATTATGTCAAACTTTACTAGGAATGGAAAATTGACAGTTTAATAGAATGCCAACAAAAGTTGATGCAAGTTTCCCCTGTTAAACAGAAAAACCTGCACCACATTAAACCGCAAATTTGTTACTTCATATTTACGAAACACCCTCCACCCCCAACCAGGTAACAATTGCCATAATAATCAACCCCCCCCCCTCCCCCCATCGAGTGTGACGTAATATATAGACGGCCCCTGCATGCCTTATTTATTTATTTTTTTTTTACCAAATTTGATTCTTGAGTGAGTTTAGTTCTGGGAAGTAGGGGATACGTCATCTTGCCCCCACCCCCACTCTTCCTGGGTGCGCCAGGGAATGAGGTTATTTCTGCCTGGCTGTTTCGACATTACTATTTAAATGAACTGGTTTTCACACTTGAAAATACGAGACATTTAGAAATAAAAACAAATTATAGTACCATCTGCATTACAATTTGCAAATAAGGCGTGTAGGGGCCGTCTCAGGGGCGGCGTCAGACCCGGGCCTACCCCGGGTCCGTGCCCTGGTAAAAAAAAATTATCAGCTATCAAGTTGTTTGTTTAAAAGGTTTTCAACTCTTGAGCCGTCCGCTGCCCGCACAGCATTGTTGTAGCAGGAAAGTGCTTCCTTTAAAAATTCAGTCATATTTACAAACACACCATTTTAATAGCAACAGTGCAAACTTATAAATAGATAATCAAGAGCATTTTAACATGCTTATGAAAATTGTTATACTGGCTGTATTTTGGGGAATTTTTCCCCATTGTCGGGTGTTTTCTGTTAGCTTGCCAGCTGGATATTAAAACTGTTAATTTAGTAGGATACAGTAGACAGTCTAGCAGGCTATAGTAGTAATGCCAAATAATTGGTATGGCAGATTGATAAAACTACCAATTTAAACTATTAACGGGGTTTTATCATTGTATTCTTAGTACCCCGGGATCAGTGGCGAATCTACCCGTCAATGGAGGGGGGGGGGTACCATGCCTTCCCCCTTTAGAGGTCATACATAAGGGTAGGTTTTAAAATTACGTCATATAATTTAGATACACGGAGAGCTTATGAACACGCTACAATGTGCTCCCTCCCCAACAAAAAATATTATGGTTAGTAGCACTTAATGGCATCAGGATCGAGAATAAGGTGAAAGGTAATGCGATTCCTCCCAACCAAAAGTCAAAGTCTGGAATATGAAGCTTTTTCGGTTGGACGAACTACAAATAGCCCCCTTCCACCCCCAAAAAAGGGTTCTCGAAGGTCGTCTTCAGAACACCACTATATGTATATAGATCTGTGCCCGGGATGATAACACAAGGTCTGCCCGGCCAGTGCCCGGGTGGAAATTCGGACCTAGTGCCGCCCCTATATATATATTACGTCACACTCGGGGGAGGGGGGGGGGAGGAGGAGATTGATTTATTATGGCAATTGTCACATGGTTGGGGGTGGAGGGTGTTTCGGAAATATGAAGTGACAAATTTGGAATTTAATGTGGTGCAAGTTTCTCTGTTTAACAGGGGAAGCTTGCGTCACTTTTAGTTGGTATTTTACTATAGTGCCAATTTTCCATTCTTAGTAAATTTGACATAATTATTTGGTGGATGTTTTGAATGTTGTGACATACGTGACAAATGGGTACGCGGGTATTTCAAACAGACCAAAACAGGTATTGCATTTTTTTTTTAAATAGAAAATTGTCTTTTTAAATGTTTCGAAAACACTCGCATAGTTAAAAATGACACTTTTTTTTTAACACTTTGAAGTCGTGAAAACTTGTTAAAACAAGTTAATACCAGTGTTAAAACTAAGACGTTGAAATGAATCACAACCCGGCTAGTTGTTGTTGGAAAATTTCCACGCATCTTGATTCTAGTGTGACCCGAGAACGATGTCAAAACTCCGAATTTAATTTTGTCTAGTGTGCTTTGGCTACTTTATGTCATCCTTCTTTCTCGTAAGTTTTTTTTTTCCAATTGTGTTTATTGTCAAAATGTACAGTTTGTCTGTTAGCACTTCAGCAAATGAAAAGTTTTGGTACGAAAAACTACAAAATTACTACTACAAAACAAGTCTACCGTAGGTTACACGGCAATAACACGACTCACGTTGCATCCATTGTTATTTTAGAGCTACAGAAATTAAAACTATGTAAAAAAAAAACCGAGTGTTAGATATCAAACTAAAACAACAACCACTTTATGATTTCAGGTCTGAGTTGCATTGCAGTGAAGTGAACCACATCACGGAGCAACCCCGACGAGCAGCAAGCAAGAGAACTCAAGCCGAGAACCAGGCTAAACAAGGGATAATCCCGAGAGAGCGAGCCAGCAGGCTGCTATCGATCCATCTCTCTTCATCTCTCCAGGTAGCGAGAGAGCGGACGCGCAGTGCAGCATGAGGGACCACAAAATGGCGGAACTGAAGATCCAGGCCCCGCTCGCCAAATTCGAGACGGAGGAATGGCTGGACTTTAACGATTACCAGAGTTCGGAAGACGTTGAAAACTCAAACAAGGATGTCATGATGACTCAAAAAAAGTCCGCTTGCAAGGTGGAACCAACGGACAACAACGGATTCGTGGACAATTTCAGCGAAACCTTCTCGCTATCGGGTTCGCTGGAGGACCTAGTCAACACGTTCGACGAAAAAATCACCAAGTGTTTCTGTAACTACGAAGAAAATGTGGAGAAATTTGCTCCCGTTCAAGTCCGGACGCAGGAGGAGATTATGGACGAGTGCCAGTAAGTCCTTATTTTAGCCGTTTTTATTCAATTTACCGGCGTATTTAATTTAATTCGTGCGGTGATTGGAGGAGTTCATTGACTGACTGTGTTATGTTGTCATCCGTTCTCTCTAAGTGCTGCAGTTGAGCACTGCAATGTTGATGTGGATTTAAAGAGCGAGTGTTTTGTGATTGTGGGGAATTTTAATCAGGTGTGAAGGCTATCCGTACACAGAGGGACGATTGTCGGAAACCCGCCTCGCAACCCATAATTAGCACGCCTACCGCGATAAGATGCGGCTACAATTGGAAAATAATAATTATGTACCGTAACCCGAGTCGAACGCGGCCGCGTCCTTGGCATGCACGGTGTTGAACCTTTTTTAAAAAACCCCCGCAGAAGGAAGGGAGCAATCATGCGGCATTTTTATTTAAATTAGGCCGTGAATCATGTCAAAATATAACGGACGCCGTCTATTTTCCGTATTAGGTAATGTCAACAATGAATTTGCAAAATTTAAATGTACAAGCGTTGCGGAAATTGGCTTGGCTAATTGTTGAAGCCGTGTACAGTTAGGCCTAGCTTGATTTACGAGCCCTACAATAAGTATTTATTGTGATGGTTTAGGTTAGGAAGAATTGGTTTTATGTGGTTTTCATGAACTTCAATAGAGTTGCAATACTGTAATTATCATAAACCAAAGAAAAATTTCAAAACGTGCTGATTTGTGTTAAAAACTAACGTATTGTCATTTTTATTACGTTAAATACGCTTCAGGGGTGTAAGCTTCAGAATGAAAGAATTCTTTCCAAGTTAATTTGCTAAATTCGTTCCCCCAAAACACTGGAGAAAACACACAAGAAAATTTTCCAACACCATTCTTATTCACGAGTCAAAAACTCGCCCAAGGCGAAGAATTCCTATTAGCGGTCCTGCCTACGGGTTTTCAAGAGCTGATTGACATTGCTAATACCACCCCAAATTTTGTCTCTTAGGCTAAATTTTAATGGAATATTGAAGAGTGTAGGCCACTATTTTTATTTTGTCATGAACAGAGTCAGACTGGATACTGAAGAGAGTGAGTGGGACCGGTATGTGTATGGGGGGGGGGGGGGGGGTGAGCTGGCTCCCCCAACGGGAAAATTTCTGAGAATCTTGGACGTAATTAATTGATTTTGATATAGTTTTACATCGCATTACGTGAAGAAATTGCGGGCGATTTTGTGGTCAGAGGAGTACCCAAGGTGGGATTCCCTAACCACCCACCCTGGCCAGTGCGAGCCTGGTTATGACAAATTCATGGATGTATAACTGTTTCGCAAAATCGTACATGTAGTACCAGAGTGTCGTAGCCTGTGGTCCTTTTTTATAGGAATTGCTAAAGGAATTGTTAAAAACAAATGTGGTTCTGAGCTTCGTTTTTCCCCGTTTTGTTTATTTTATTAAAATTATACCTAATTTTGTTGCAAACCTGTTTTTGTTGACCCTGTGTAGGCTACAGATTTGAGAGAAATGGTTTTTCTTGCGTTTCTTACGATTGTAATTGTAATTTTACTTCGTTTCAACTTCCAAGTACATAATACCTAATTGGCCACGTTGGCACGAAACCAAGTTTCTGTGAACATGATACGTTCAAACATAGGCTACTACTCCATGTATTGTTTTGAATGTGTTGGCTAGTTTCATTTGAAGTAGGCTACTGTAAATTATCACAAAGAATTGTGTGGTATTACAGCTAACTAGATTTACTTAATAATACAGGGATCCTAGATATATATAAAAAAATAGATTGTGGATTCATGAGTGGACGAATTTTTTACCATTCAGCCTGAACGCTGAATCGAATTTGTAACATACCAATGTTTCATTCCTTTTTCGTTGTAAAATTATTAATGAATTGTCTATAATCCTTGTTTCCTGGAATTGGAGTTCAAATTACTGTAGTTCGTTTCGTTCGAGTGAACCGTTACTAGTTTTTTTTTTTTGTATACTAAGCCTACCTTCGCTGAGCTTCATGGAGATAATGAGCTCTAATGGTTTTTTTTCCTCTAAATGACGAAGCCGTTTTTTGTTCAGTTAATTCATTAAACAAATTCAGTTAAACAACTGAAAACCAAACACGACCACAACACCACGCGATCGTTTGATAAAATCCAATCTTTCATACTAAGTAGGGGTGTAAGCTAGGTAGGTCACTAAAAAATATCTCAAGGACAAATCTGGTACCTGCACCGAAGAATAACTGGTGGTTAGTTGGTGATGGTGGTCAACAACGGAAGTGGTTTCGCATAGTGTACCAGCATAACTCAGTTTAAACACGACTAAGAAATTTTCTTACATGTGTCGATACTTTTTTTGCCCGTGGATGGCATATCACACTACTACAGCAATTTAAGTTTATTTTTTCTTTTGATAGTGGTATAAACGCTGGACTGGAGGTCGGGGGGGGGGGGGGCAATAAATCTGATGTGGTTCCTTATTTTTTTTTTATTATGCTAAAATATTTAAATTTAATAATTTAATATTTAAAATCTACGTCCAGGCAGCAGTCAGAATGAAATATCGTGACATGCCAGTTATTGTTGTGATTTAGGCCTGAATTTGAAAACGAGTTGATGTACGTGAACAATAGTCTACTAAGAACATCAATTAAATCAGTGTCACACGGATGGCATGAGCGGAGATCAATTGGAAATTATGCTAACCCATTTAATCCAACGCCAGTGTCTTGGGGAAAAAACTTTTGAAAATTATGTAGGGTAACTTAAAATTAAAGTTTTGGAGTTTTGATCCAGCTCTTCTCATATGCATAGCTGTATCCTCGAGTAATTTTGTAGGCCTACAAATTAACTGGGATATAAATTTTGCTTGGCCATGCTATGTGGTGGGGAGCAATTGCACTGTAGCCTAGGCTATTAGTTTTGAAATTTTGCATTTTTTCTTCATGTTGTGAGATGTTGTAGGCTAGGTGCTGTGTTCAGTTTTTGTGTTTGTTTTTGTTTTGTATTTAGGAGTGTTAAAGCAGCCAGTCATTGCAGTATTCCAGTATAAATTGTTAATTGCCCTTATTAATGTTTTCTATTTTATAATCTGTGAGTGAATCATAGTTGAAGCATAGGCTAATGTACTGCAGGGTGCGGTTTACCTCACTAGCGTGTTTCCGTATTACGTATCATAACTATCAATGAATTTGAAAAACAAAAGGAAACAAAAACACACCATAATGATTAACAGAAAGTCGTGTATCCTGCGGAAATTGTAAGCATTAGTCATATTAAAAGCCTTTGGAGAATTAGCCTTTTAAAAAAGGCTGGGTACAAATGTGTGAAAATTCAGTACACATTTAGTGTTGTTTTTGTACTGCAGTACAAATGTGGTACAAAATGCAATATAAATGTAGCCCGTGGTACTACATTTGCACTGCATTTGTATCAGAGGGTCAAATTTCTGAATTCAACTATGGAAAGCTTTGATAATTACGGGGCCAAATGAATGTCCATTAGAAATTCCTGAATTAGGTGCCACAGCTGTTCAGTCTGTCACACCCCTTAATTAGTGTCACCGGTCTGGAGAAACTTAGTTTGTGTTCCATGCCAAATCTATGACGTCCAGGCTGATAATTTTTTGAAAAATTATTTGACTCGGCCTGATCACAGTCGAAATGTGGTGGTGTATGCCCACCTCTTTGAGTTGTACGTTAGATGCTAATAAAACCAACTCTTCTACTCCCACCAACAAACCAGGTAAAGAAAAACATTACTGATATTCACTGAGTAGCCTGCAGGCAAACACTGCCGCCAATTACAGTGAAAGCTACCTGAACATCGCAAACCTAGTATTTCACAGATGATGAATTGCAAGCTCAGCTGCTGTACTTCCTCTACAATAAATTAGTGGACCATAATTTGTTTTTCTCCACAAATGAGTTAGGAAGTTTAGTCTCATATTTCTGTCACAAGAAAATGGATGCTTTTACTCTCAAACAGATGCTTTTACAGCAAAGGGTGTTCTTATTAAATGTCTTGACAGACGGGGACGTGAAGTCAATTCCACACGGAGACGTGAAGCATGGAAAACTGTCATTATTTGTCGTCAGTCGAATATAGAATCCCGTTTTTCAGAAGCCATCGCACCAATATCACCAAATTTTTCCGACGA
Source organism: Lithobius niger (assembly GCA_023313725.1). Classification (NCBI taxonomy): domain Eukaryota; kingdom Metazoa; phylum Arthropoda; class Chilopoda; order Lithobiomorpha; family Lithobiidae; genus Lithobius; species Lithobius niger. Next base: position 59,713 of record JAHWFP010234576.1, on the reverse strand, counting down.
ATGTGAAATTTAGACCACTTCAATATTACTTAGGATTAACAGTTGTAAAGTAGGCTGGAATAATTGTATGGTAGGCTACATATGTCAGCTTCAGCTGACATAATAGCCTAAATAAAAGATGATGTAAGAAATAATTTCTTCTTCTTCTTTGACAACCCAAAATTATTACATCGCAAACCATGCAAAGTCAAACGTAACGTGCTGCTTGAAAATGTGAAGTTTGTACGTTGTACTGGTTAAAAATTCAAACGTTGCTGTTTGATCCCATTTCTGATATTATCATAATTGTTTCAATTTGATATTTGTATTTATTTATCATAATAAACGAACAAATACAGTGTCAACCAGCATGGAGCTAATTCCATTTCAACGGATTTGAGTGTGCTTAGATGGACGTTTTGTTTGTTGTATAGGTTAGTGCTTTTAATGACGAGTCACTTACCTGTTATTTTAAGTGAACAGCAAGTTAAGTCCATTTCTACCTAAATTCCATTGAAAAGCGGTTTCATTATTATCAATTCAAATTCATGAGTTAAATTCAATTACTGGTACTTTACTGGCATGTCCGTGACATTGGTAAAGATTAAACAAAACTGAAACGTTGGTTTCACTGGCTAGCACTCATCTAGTAGTAACAAAAGTTGGTTTTGAATTTCTGAACATTTCCTACTTGTTTTAACTGTGTTTCAAACTCGGTTTGGTAATGGGAGACATGTGAAGCATGGAAAACTATCGTTAGCCTATTTGTCGTCAATTGAATCAGAATCCACTTTTGCAGAAGCCATCGCATCAATGTCACCAAGGACTTGGTTTACATTTTTCCGACGAATGTGAAATTCAGACCACTTTAATATTACTTGGGATTAGTCATTGCCATGTTTCAATGAAATTCTGTCAACACAGTGCTGCATTCTTTATTTACTATTTAAATACATTCCAATCAGTTAACTTTTCATTTCTCATTCTAACAAATCAGTTTCAATTCATTTACTCTGAGTAGAGCCTACCTCAATTCCAGTCAGTTGGCTGATTCAGGATATACATTGATAAATTCCATTTAATTTTACCCTACTCAACCGAAGTCCAGCACAATTTTGGGCAGATGTCGGCAAAATTTAGGAAATTACCCCAAATTTAGATAATTCTGGTGAATTTGATGCTGAAATCTGGTGTAATTGATTTAGGTTTGTGTGGCATTGACTTGAGTCGTGTGCAGATTTCACCTGCAATTCAGGTTGAATTAATTACATGTACATAAGGTCAAAACAAGGCATTTTAAATCAAAATGAAATCAAATGTAGGCAATACCAGTGAATTCGAGCCAATCTGAGCAGAACATGGCCCATCAAATTAATTCCTACAAAGTCATTTTATAATTTCGGCAACTACATAAGTTACTTGCAAGTCAAGCGGAATTAAAGATTAACAAAATTCATTCCATAATTCATTATCCGTATTCCAAGTCCGGAATTGACTTATGTCCATCTCTGGTGCAAATAAAAACGATTATTCGAAGCTTGACAAGTTTTACATTACACTGTTCAGCTGTTGATTAACTATTGCACGGCCAGCAGTTGCGTTTGATCAATTGTAATTATTTGACAGGCCTAAAGTTTCACAACTTTCCATCTCATTTTTTCTCACCCGCATTTTTGAAATCTTCCTCATTTCCTCATGTTAGCAAGCGTCGTTGTAGGATTTTCCTGTTAATATACTCGGAATCTTCCTCAAATAATTTTATGTAATAGGTCAAACGTTTTCTCAGCTGACGTTTTTGCAAATGTATTTATCCCTGAATCGCGGTTGAAACCGTTATGTAACGTTTTCAGCAACCCAGAATTCCTTTACACAATGTTTTACTACTTGACCCAGCTTTAAACAATGTTTTACTTAACCTAGCAAAGCCTCTCAAATTCCAGAGTTTAAGATCTATACTTCCCCCCATCGCTCAGAATCGGGAAAAAAAAATGAGTACCCAGGCCCACTGCGAGCTTTGTGAGCCATCACAGCCCAGTGGTCAGCGTCCTCGTCTCCAAACCAAATGAACGCCGGTTCGAATCATGCGACTGACTGAGTTCAAATAAATTAATTAAATAATTAATAAAACGCTTCAAAGTTAGTTCGGGCCTCGGGAGGTTGAATTACAATTATTTGGTTACACAAGTACAGTTCAGGAACGAAGAAACTAAAACTATTCTGTTCATTGTATCTTTATAAACGGAACCTGGTATAGTGTCTACGAAGCTTTCGACGATTTTAGTTCTGCGACTTGAACTGTAAAAAGAAAACAAATTGTGTTTTGAATGATTGTTTCATGCAAATACTTTACCTGAGGGGCTAGGGGAATGACCGGTTGAATGTGTGCCCCCGAGACTAGAGCATCGTATGTCAAGGGCACACACACACGTAAAAAAAAATTGAGTAAATCGACCAATGGCCACCAGTATGGTAGGGAGAGCTATTTTGTCGTTATGTTTTGTACGTAGTGTTTCGTTTAGAAAAGCACAGGCATAAGCTGGAAACTCTGATTTATCCTTTTTTTTTTTTGCGGTATTTCACCAGAATTATTTTGCTGCCAGGCAGTTTTATGCAGCTGACAGTATTCTCATGCAGTACGAAAGTATTACACATTAATTATTAACCTTATCTAACCTACAATCTGCCTAACTGTCAATAGAATAAATAAATACGGATGCAAACCTATTTACGTTGCCTTTTGGACTTAAATGTCAGACTGACTGAGTGGGGAATCGAACTCACGACCTTTGAAATCAAAGGCCGGAGTCCTACCACTCAGCCACATTGACATGGCCTTTCTTTCTTTCTTACATTAGTGTATCGCTTATTCTCACAAAGCCAGTCTTTATACAAACTGATTGCTTCATTAGGTGCCGGTGTTCACTGGCTTGTGCGTGCTGATAGAATGCAAGCTTTTAGGAGGTTCGGTTTGAGGCATCTTCTTTTAATTTTAGCGAGTTTCCCTGACAAGTAAATGACGTTAATTTTTTTTTTTGGTTTTAGAAAAATAGGTTTCAGAAAACAAAAAAAAAATTAATGTGGGTTTTTAAAGGGCGTACCGTCTGCCTATTTTCGTGCATCCTGCGTGAATATCTGTCTTGTATGTAGGAAAAACAAAAACAGGAAAATAAAAGCGTTTGCTACTTACACGTACGTTTGAACTAATGGTTTAAAACTTAGTCATACGTGAAAGCCAGCATGCAGGCAAGCACCTTTAATAGGAAATTAATATAATTTTCGATAGTAAAATGCAAAAATAAAACGCCTGAAGTTGCTGTTGATTTCCAACAGCAGCGTGGTAATGGTAGTAAAAAAAAAGTACTAAAAGTTTGTCGTTCTCAACTGTTCGTTTTGTATTTATTTAAAATGTTTACATGGTCTGTTACAAAGTGTTACTTCTCTGTTTCTTAACTGTATTGCAGTTTGTTAGGCCTATCGTTGGCATTATCTTGTTTTTGGTCTACAGTTTGTAGGCTTGTCCTCGTCATTCGAACTTATGACCCATTGCTCAACTTTTATATTTGTCTTTCTTAAGACTAGATAAAGTTTATCTTGAATGTTTATGAAACTTCAAGTAGTAAGGTGTAATAGGAAAGTACTGTAATGATTCTGTAATGCAGTGTAATGCGATAATTACCCTGTAGTATAAACCACAATGATTACAGTATACAAATTTTGGTATTACGTATTTTCCGGACTTGAAAACGATATTAGTATATCATTTTGAGCGAATGATTTCTCTCGGAGCCACAGTTTCCGTTTAGAAAAAGTAGGCGTAGTCAAATGCAGGTGCAAATTATTAGTTAACAAGTGTAGCCGTTACGTTCTCGAACCTAATCAATCATGGCGACTTAATGTTTCTATTGTTTTCTTAATTGGCACTCTTGTTTGTGACGTATAGGCTGTATGACGTCAGAGAAAGCGTTTAAAATTGTCATTTAGTAACATTGACTGATGTAATAGACTAGCATTATGCAGAAGGCGTGATGAAAAGCTTTGATCTGGCCTTGACCGCTGTGTAGGCGTGCTAAAATAAAATTATTCGGTAGGCTAAGCATAATGGCTAGAATTTACATTAAATGCGTTGAAGCTGAATACAGGAAATTAAATACGGGAATAAAAGAAATACAATAACTACCACAACAGCGAAAATATAAGATGGATTTGTGGAAATGACATGATAAATCCACAATTAAGGCACATGCTAGTGTGTTGTCCGCCAAGATTCAGTGATCATTAACGTCCGTCCCATCAGATAAAATATATACGCGGATGACGACCATTAGACACTTGTGTCTTTTACGGCTAAAGCAGTTTGGCTGTTTTCAGGCATTTGAGGAAAAATAACAATGCGACAAAGTTTGAAACTTCGTTTGATCGGGTGACCAAACCTTAGCTATAAGTTTAATTATAAGGTTTGTGCTTTTGTGTTATTTGCATGTAACTGATTTAATGGGCCATTGAATTACAAGTATAAGACCTCGAAGGCAAAATTTCAAATTTTGTTGTGAAATCTTGTGCTTGTCTGGTATATATATATATTTTAAAACAACGAATAAGCTGTAGAAACGTTTTTCTGACATTGATGAATAACTGTGTGGTGTTACCAATTTTTGTTAATACTGAAGTAAAAGAAAAGAAAAATCTCTAACGGTGGTATCCTAATTTTTTTTTTCGTAATTGGAGAGGATGAGAATATCTTGATGGGCTCTGTCATTTGAACCTTGCTGGTTTGCCGCCGTAAGTGAAGAGCTCTAAATAAGTGCGAGATGAGGAAATTGGAATTTAATTGTAGCTGGAAATAAAAAAATAAAAATAAAAAAAGAACTTTTTTAAAAACGGCATTCTTCCGCCTGGTCGGTCCAAAGTGAAAAAATGTAATTGGAAATAAAAGCTTTAAGCCATTTTTTTTTCATTTTTCTTCCCCGTGGTGTTGGGGGAAGAGGCATGTCTGACAAGCTGCTGCACTCATTAAACTTGTGGAGTGGGGCATGCTAATTATACGGCAAACACCATTCAGCTTGCTCTTCCCCCGCGCACTGAATCATTGTGAAGAGAGGATTGCTACGAAGGGTAGGTGCCGCAAAGAGGGGTTACCCGTTTTATACATGACAATGCTAGTCACACCAATGAATTTACGTGGCCTATTCTATTGGGGGTGTACCAGGGTGTGACTGATGTGCTTTGCGGAGTTTTTTGTTTTGTTGCATATTTTCCAAATAAGGGAGGTTTTGACTCCGAATGAAATTTGTTCTTGCTGGGGCGGGGGGATCTAGTTTCGTGATTTTCGCAAGAAAGAGGCCCAGTAGCAATAAGTTATGCGTGGACGAATGATCTTCAGGAATATCTGTCGACTAAAATTTTCGAAGAATTCAAAGGATATTTGATATGTTCTTATTAACAGGAAAATATCAAGTATATCATTTATTTTGTTCGAAAATTTTAGTAGACAGATAGTCTATTCCTGAAGATCGTGCTAGGTATGGCCTATCGTAGACTTTTCCGTTTTGAACAGTATTTAGGAAGTACCGTAAATCGCTTATAACGTCCATCGCAATAACGTTCAGGTTATTTCGCTAAAAAAAAGGGGGTAGGCTGTAACAAAGTTATAATTCGAATCTTACTTCTAGTCCAGGGAGGGTGTTTAGGCCTAACTTTATCCTGGAAAATTCGACGTTTATGCGATCTTTCACGTGTATACAGCTGAGTGTGGGTTCAGTCTAGCATTAACGCAATACCTTTATTCTCATTTGTCCAGGAATTTAGTTTATTATTATTATTTTACTAGTTTATTTAGTTTGCATCATGTATGAAGCTTTTCGTTAATTTTGGTGCAGAAAAACCATAATTTAGGGGATAATATTTGATTTCCTTGAATGTAAGACGTTTTCAGTCAATTTCTAACAGAAAAATTACGATCTATAATGCTTTAAGGTCAGAAATCTTGAAATAACCTAATTAGGGGCTGTAACTAGGTAATTTCTCGATTTTTCACGTTAGGGTGGTGGGCCGTAGTTTTGCCTGGGCTGTTAATTGGCGATTTGTAGTAACAACTCGAGTTGTATTTTCACCTTTTAGAATTAGTGCTTATGTTTTTATTAATCCTTTGGGTACCAGTACGAACGCTGTCTGGATAGTTTAAGAGTCGCGAGTCGTAGACTTAACTTTAACTTTATTTACAAAAAAAAAAAATAATAATTCAATCTCGTGTCCTTTTGTTTTGAAGCGTACAGCGATGTCCATTCAGCTGTGCTTTGCTCGCTGTACTCGGGTTCAAGCACAAAATTAGCTTTTTGTTGCTAACTTGCTTATTTTCGTTCTCGTTTCAATAGTTAGGACTTTACGCAACGGCACTCCTTTGCCTTTCCGCAACAGATAGTATTTAAGCTGGACGGTAAAGGTGTCGTTGCCATGGTAACAACGCTACCTGGGTTACCTAAATCTGACATAGTTTGAGAAAATGCTTGCAGTCGTATAATCCATGGCAATAAGATAAAGAATTCCTCCTAATGACGAAACAATTTTCCCAGTCGCTTCTGAACTCGCATTATTGACTGTTTTCATTACGGGCCGCCAGAGGTAAAACCGCCACCATGTTGGAATTTCAGATGGTTGCTAGCGTATTAATACTGGCGATAGCCAGTGTTAGTAAAGGTCGACCTAGGACCTCTGTGTTAAAATCTCAACTTTGAGAGCTTATAACTTCGTCAAAAGTAAACATCTTTAAATCAAATTTGGAATTTGGCCAGTCTGCAGTCCAAAAATTGTGAAGTTCGGTCCAGCCAAACCCGAGATACAGAGAGGGCCCAAATACTTGTTCTTGGTCTTGGTCTTGTTCTTCTGTGGATGTACCTTTCGTCTGTCCTCTCTACAGATCAAACTATTTGTCCTAGAAAGCTGGTTCTTACCTCATTGTACAGGTATTGCTTCGTAGATGTACCCTTTCCATAAGGCCTTTACTAATTGGTCAAGTGGTTCAGGGGTTACGGTGCTCTAAGCGACCAGATTGATTGTTTTACATTGTTTTAAACATTGTTATTATGCAACAATGCCAATTAGCAAACGCCAGCTGCAAGACCTAGACTAATGATTGAAGGATTTGTTTCTATTGTTAACACTGGCGATAGCCAGGTTAGTAAGGGTCAGCGTAGGGTGTCTGTGTTAAACTCTCAGCTTTGCACTGTTTTACAGTTTAGCTGCAATTCTAAAAGTAACACGAATTAATAAACAAAAACGGATCGTGAAATGTTTAAGAGTAAGGGTCTAAAAGTCAAAACCTAGAAGGAACACGGACAAGTTTTGACAGTCAGGGTCGAGGTGTAAAATTTCGTCAGTAATAGGCTGGTAAACATTAGACCCTTACTACCCGGTGGCCAGCAATAAATACATTTTGACGAAAAACTGTAAATCCTCCTACAAAGACCCTTGTGATGATCCATTGGTAGTAGGCATACGCATCCTGCTTTGCTTTATGTTGAAAATTATTTTACGATTTATTAACATGACACCATATTCGCAGCAGAGAGCATTATTGCTTATCCTCTACCATAAATCGACGAAATATAAATAAAAAATTCTAAAGCATCAAAAGACAAAATGGGCCAAACTTGACAAGAAAATTGTGTTTTAAAGTTCATTAACAATATTCTAAGAACAAAGAAAACCTGCTACAACCATTCATACACACGTTCTATCCGAATAGACTAGAACTAAGCTAACCACCGGGTAGGAAGGGTGCTCACCAGCCTCTTACTGACGAAATTTTACACCTAGACCCTAAATGTCAAAGCTTGTCCGTGTTCCTTCTAGGTTTTGACTTTTAGACCCTTACTCTAAACATTTAACGTTCCGTTATTGTTTATTAATATTGTCTAGCTGTAAGAATGCGACGTTGAATTGATGCCTTAGGCCGCATTTACGCAACGACTCGCCTTTGCATTCTCGCAGCTAGAAGCTAGAAATTGTCTGAATTTCCAACATTGCGGCAGTTTTACCTATGTCGACTCGCAATGAAGACACTTAATAATGCGAGTTCAGAAGCGACTGTGTAAATTTCGTCAGGACGAAATCTTTATCGTATTATCACGGATTATAAGACTGAAAGCATTTACTCAAACAACGTCGGATTTAGCCAATCCAGGTAGCGTTGTTACCATGGCAACGACAACTTTGCCAATTCTCGCTGCGAAAATGCAAGAGCGAGTTGTTGCGTAAACCCGCCCTCAGTCCTGGTATCAACTAGCATAAAATGATTAACAAAACGTTATACCGCATGGCTACTAGTATCATTTCAAATGAATGTTGTGCCGTTTGAAATGGTAGACAAAAAGTCATTTTTAGATTTTTAAAAATGGATTTCAATCGTTTCTCTGAACATTTCTGAAATCTGTCTTGCACTCATATTTTTAGATTATTTTTCATAATATAATCTCCGGGAGAGTCTGAATTCAAATGAATTCTATCTTGCTTAAATCGTGAGACACATAAATTAAATACGTATCTATTTATTTATTTAACCAGTGACTATGATCACCTCCACGCGAACCAGAAGACCGTTGACAATCTTGTGGACGTTTTTGCGCATTTGTGAAATTTCATATGGAAAGCTAACTAATTCCTGAACTGAAAGGCGTTCTGAGTGAGTGATATTTCAGTTCAAAAATTAGTTTTCGAACAGGCTGAGTACAGAAATTCGCTACACTCATCAAAAAAATAAAGGCGTCGTTTTGTCAGGATTTTTTTGCAATTTTAACTGTTCTGCAGGAAGCTTGCTGCAATCCATGTTAAATCTTCTAAATTTCAAAAAATTGTAATATATTTGCATAAAATACTCTGCCCTTATCTTTATTCAGTTGTTCAAACCGTTAGACTAGGCCCTATTTTATAAACGGGTTTTTTTTAATTAAAAAAAATTGATCAATTTTCTTGAGCTCTACGTCGTCCGAAGCAAACTAATAGCAGTGTATAATAAGTTTCCTAGATATTGTACAATGAACACGCAGAAAGAAGTCTAGTAAGTCAAGATGCAAATCTGGCGAAACCTCTTATCATGGCAGGTGGTCCAGAATATGCCAAGCCAGACAGATTTCATAGCTGCTGAAAGCTTTTGGTAGTCCCATACTAACCGATCGAGCGGATCTGGCAAAACTTTGCCATGGTCTCCTTCCCAATTAATGGTTGACTTGTATTGGTCAGGCAGAGCTAGACTCTACCCGGGTAGTGACACTCCTCTCCCCCCCCCCCCCCCCCGTACTCCATACTCCATACTCCAGTTCAGTGTTGTGGGAAAAAATGTGTAATTATAATCAGTTATGAAGCAGATTTCAAAAAAGCCTTTGTATTAACACCTGTTGGCAGAATGGCTGGTATGCGCCTCTCTCTCTCTCTCTAGCAATTAAAACACGTGGCTTGCTTGCCATGACACACGTGGTTCATGTCAGGCTTTTTTAAGAGCCTTGTTGAGTCTGGCTGGCAGAGCCATATACTGTCAGACGCTTTCTACGAACATCTTGTTCGTCATCCCCTGATTAGCCAGCTCTGCATCATCATCCTTCGGGAGATGCTCTCTCTTTCATACTGTTGCGCCTGTGTGTGTCGTCTAATGCATTAACCAGAAAAACGCTGAAAGATTGATGAGACTCTATTAAAAACTGGGCGGAGGAAGTGGGTGTTTTAATTTAAAGGTGACGTCCACTAATCCTGTGCCTTGGTCTATTGCTTGGTAGGTGTAATTGTTTTCGGGCTGACCTAACCAATAGGTATATTGAATGACTAATAGCCAGCAAAGCCGTCCTGCAGTATAAAGGGTAGGGGGATGCTACGAAAGGATAGGATGACTTTTTTTTCAATTACTCGTGAAAGTTAAAATTTCATAGTGGCTCAATATGATGAACGGCTGCGTGATGATGAATTGACCTGTTTTCATGAGAGCGCTGTGTGGTCATGACGTCAAAATGATGGCGTCAATCTGTAGGTGAAACTGAAGAATTTTCTTGTCTGTTGTTGCTGATGTTTATTTTCGAATGTAAACAAACGAATTAGGTACATTAGCTTCTTCAGATCTACTGATGTGAGTCGCGTCCAGCTGCCTCCGAAGATGAGGTGTGGCTTTGGCGTTGCTCACTCTTGGTTTTACCATGATAAAAAGGTTTCCCTATTCTGTTCCGGATGGAGTCTTTCCTTATTATGAAGTTCCTTTTTGACTAAAAAAAACTTGTGGAAATGTTCGAAATTGAGCCAACTCGCACAGACGCGTGCTTATTTAAAGCTTAACGAAACCAAGTTGCAGGTTTTTTTTTTACGTGGACGCAGGGTTTAAAGGCAAATGTCCCAAGGAGTTCTCAATTGTACTAAAAGGGAGGTGTGTTTCCCCCCCCCCCTCCCGAGTTTACAGTTGTGGTTTAACCTACATGCCAACAAAAAAGAAAATATCGATATACCAGCTAAGTTACAATACAAACTTCATGGCCAGCCACATATAAATCTTCGGTTCAATCCGTTAAGAGTTCGAATCTGGGTCATTATCGACAACTCATTCTCCCACCCCCCCCCCCCCCCACAAAAAAAAAATCAATTTTGACTTATTTCCAAAGTCGTTCGAGAGGCTGTCACTAAAGTCAGAGAGAGAGGGCGTGGGGGGGGGGTGGGATTGGGAGAGAAATGAAGAAGAAAAGCCGTAAATAAAATTAAAATACTGCAACTGCCTCAAAATAAGTTAACGTATTGTTACGTCAGAGTCCGATTTTCCAAAATTTGAAACCTAAACAAATACTGAAATCTGTGTGGGTGAGAGCAGCTGGAATTCAAATAAGGAATAACATACAGTTTTGTGAAGTTTACTACAAGTGGTCAAAACCCACTACAGAAGAAATAAGCAGAAAATAATAATACAAGCTTACGAACTGCAACAAATGTCCCACTTTATAACACTCGAGCCCTGGTCAAAATGATGTTGAAGCAAAGGTATTAAAATATAGACATGTTAACATGTTAATAAATGTTTCCTTGTGTGTACATTATCGTTACGTGTAATCTACATCGTTGAAAACGTACGATGTGAATGCGTGCATGTATACGTGTGTGTGGTGTGAGTATACCTCTACTCCTCTTGAACCAAGGCACCTACAAAGATGGGAGTAGCACCAAATGAAAGATAATTAAATTGCGCTTCCGTTAGCCCTCTATTTTCGTAGCTGTAACTAGATTTTATCATCCTCAAATATGCTTAAACTGCCCTGAAAACTGCTTATGACGTCATAGTTTGATCAGGCAAACTTTATTTTGGATGGGCCAAGTCTGTTCAGGCAAACTTTCTTTCCGATTAGTTTGCCTGATCAAACTTTGAAGTCACGAACAGTTTTCAGGTCAGTTTTACGCGTATTTGAGGGTCATATAAAGCAACTGCACTGAAAACTGAAAGTTCGATGAGGCAAAGTAATCGGAGAGAGTTTGCCTGAACATGGCTATAGTTTATGATAGTGATCTCCTTTCCATTCATCACCACCTTGATGGCGACGGGTAGTTTACCGATGCACGTAGGCATCAATCGTTAGCTTACCTATCGTGTTCAAAACTTAAAACTGTAAAAACAAAAATTAATACCTCAGTAGGTTTCACGTGGACTAAACATTACAGCAACCTTGCGGTATATGAAACGTTACAGGAACGTTTGTCCGTGTCCCTTTCCTGTTTTCTTAGGCCAAACCAAAAAAATGGTTTGGTTTGCGTTACCCGACCGACCCTATATTTACGAGCCGACCCTAAACTTTTTTTCCGTCCTAGGAAAAAAAAAAACCCTCCCTTTTTTGAAGCTCCATCCTACAATACAAAATAGGTCAAATGCTTCCTGGAAAAAGGAAAAATATTGCTCCGTGAACATGAATGTATCTTTATTGCATAA
>JAHWFP010234576.1:31278-47696 GCA_023313725.1 Lithobius niger | reverse complement strand
ATTTTTTTTTTTAACTGCGTAACGCAAACCAAACAATTTTTTTTGTTTGGCCTTACCTTAAACCTTACCTTAAACGAGTTCGTTTTTGTTTTCTGTTCTAAAGCTTTGACATTTTTCTTTATTTAGATTAGTTTGGAGCTGCTCTTAGACTTTGTGTACATTTTCAGTTTTACATTCGTTGGTTGATTGGTTTGTCCGGTTTATTTATTTAATAGTTTCATGCGTGTTTATGGCTTCATTTGTTTTATTCTGGTTATTGCAGAATATTTTTTGTTGCTAGCACAAAACCTTTTAGACATTTTCGTACAAAGATTCACCTGTTAAATGACTATTGTGAAGCCCGTGTAAGTGAAGCGTCAAGGAAGGCGCCTACTTGGTTTGATTAGCAGTGACGCGATTGCGTTGTCTAGCTCGTGTGGTCGGCTAATGAATTATCCAGATAGTGCTGAAAGATACGGAACTCTTATATTATATCGTGGGCAGAATAGACACGCAAGGTTTAAAGTTGACCCCCTGGCCTAAGGGTGGATAAGATAATAAAAAAAAAAAAAAGATCGGTTCTGATGCACTTATCTTGGATGTTTGGGGTCCATAGGTTAAGTCGCCGTGTAGTAAGTAAACGACGAACTCTATCCTGGTATGTAGAGGGAGGGATACGGCTTGGTAATTAGCTTTTCGAAGTGGCTCGATCTGAGATTGGGAAGTACTGGAAAGAGGGCTACAGTACCGTAGGATAGTGTGAGAGACTACCCAGGTCCTTCAGCGGATATTTGATCTAGCTTTTGACTATTCTGTTCTTCTTTTTTCAACTTATTGGAAGCTTCCCAGTTCGAAACTGCGGGCATGCTCTTCCCTTTATTAGACTCCTTTAGTTTTGCAAGAAGGAATATAGTAAGAAAAAAAATTGAGCCAGTTTACTCTTACAGTTTGTTTCAGATTACTTAGGCACTTTGAAATTATTTAATTGGAAAAAAAATAGTATTCTGTTGGGAAATACATCAAGTTTGCTTTAGTAATAAACTAGGGTTCGTATGGGATCTGGAAAAGTCAGAGATGTGGAAGACGGGTGGAACAAGTCATGGAAAATGCAAAATAAACAGTAAGTCAGGGAAGAGTCAGGAAAAATTTTGAGCACAGTAGCTGCTGTACAATCATTAAAAATATTATATGCTGATGCAGGCACTATATTAAGTTTAATTGGTAAATTATGACACCAAAAGTCAGGAAAATGTCCAAAATCTGGTCAGGGAAAACCTGGAAGGTCAGGGAAATTCAAACCAAAAATTTTGTACGAATCCTGATATTGAGAAACAAACATCATGGAGCCAACATTGTGAACAGCTACGGATGACAAGTGACGAACAATAATACTCAGTGAAAAAATTATTATTGTTGCTCACCTGTCATCTTTATTTGGTCTTAATGTTGGCTCCATTGTGTTTCTTCGATTATTACTTATTTTTACAGCTAATTTCGTTCTGTGACAGTTTGATTTATTAATTTGGTTGACGAAATTTGTTCTGTGAACACCTACACGGTGTATTAGCATCAATCAAGGACTTTCATCGCGTTTTTCAGGCACCATACTGACGAGAGTATTGATTTTGTTTTTGTTTGTCCGGACCTTTTTGACTCCATGCTGATGACATGTTGCTAATTCCTGGTTCATTGGACGAAGTGTTCCGGAGGTGAAGGTGTACTGCAAATATTTTCCCGGATGGTTTCAGAAAGTCGTTTTCTGATGAGAATTGTGGCAAAGTGGAGTTAACACAGTTCACAATTTTCACCACGAAACGAATGTAATCAGTTTTGCCAACATGCCCCTGCAGTTCAATATTGATTATTTTTATTGAGTGAGTTCACAAGTCGCTCACTCTTCTTCAGTCACGTATCGGTTTGGTTTCAAGCATCTGTGACTAGAATCATCAGCAGTATTGCTTAAATTTAAACGAAGCAAACAGTCTGCATTAAAGACTGGCCTTGTGAGGAAACAAGATACACACATCTGAGAAAGAAAGAAAAGACAACTGCCCCGACTGGGACTCGAACCCAGGACATCCCACTGACTAGGCCGGGCGCTCTAACCACTGCGCTACCGGCGCAGGTACTGGCTTACAGGCTCCAGCCGAACGAAGTAGCTGTTCAGTGTTTCTCAGTGGTGACCCAGAGGTCACAAACATACACAAGGAGGGAAAGCAATATAGCTTTATTTCTAGTGCGGAGGCCAAGAAACAATGTTGCCTTCCATTCTTGTGTATGTTTGTGACTCTAGGCACCACTGAGAGAGACTGAACAGCTACTTAGCTCGGCTGGAGCCTGTAACCAGTATCTATCCCAGTAGTACAGTGGTTGAGCCCCCGGCCTAGTCAGCGGGAAGTCCTGGGTTCGAGTCCCAGTCCGGGCAGTTGTCTCTTCTTTCTTTCTCTGATTAGTGTATCTTGTTTCCTCACAAGGCCAGTCTTTAATGCAGACTGTTTGCTTCATTTACCCTTTACCTTATGATTTATTCTTGATTTGCTTATATTTGTTTCGTCCAGCCCTGTGGTTTCGTGACAGGAAGATTCTATTTTAGTGAGGGGCGAAGCAGAGCAAAGAAATTCTACTTATCCTGTTCCGGTGTGTGTCTGTCTGTCTCCCCGATAACTTTTGAACCCATTTGTTTGTTGATTTAACTCACAAATCACCTCAACTGAACAAGAGGTTTCCGGGCTTCTTTACTCAATACCGTCAATGGCCTATTAACAGCCCTGGCAAAGGTATGGCCCGCCCTCCTAAAATGCTAGGAGGTCAGAAATTGTGAATTACCTAGTTCCAGCTTCCCTCGGTGTGGGGGGAGGAGACCCGTAACTACGTAATTTCACGATTTCTGACCTTAAATCATTTTAGATTTCACGTTTCTGTTAGAAATTGACTAAAAGCTTCATAAATTCTAGGAAATCAATGTTTCGTCTCCTTAAATTGTGGCCGTTTTTCTGCACCAAAATTAACTAAAAACTTCATACATAACGCAAACTTAATAAGCCAGTAGACTAATAAACTAAATTCCTGAACAAATGAGAATAACAGCATTAGTGCTAGACCGAACCCAAATCACGTATGCGAGTGGTCGCATAAACGCCGATTATTCTACGATCGAGTTAGGCTTGACACCCTCCATAGATAGAAGTACGATTCAAATTATAACTTTGTTACGGCCCACCCCCTTTTTTTCGTCGAAATAATTTTAGCATCCCGTGGGCATTTGATTGACAGTGTCACAATTCATAAATCATGAGCACAACAATAGCTACAATTATTGCCCCATAAAAGAACACCTACGAAGCGTGCATGCACGTTACGTTTTTTCAATTATTGGTTGAAGACCATTGTTGAATAACGTTTAGGGGTACGACTGCGGCTATAGTTTCATAAATGCACAATTTGTATGCAGAAGCCACGTTACTTTAGTTTGGCGTACTCGCAGCCGCGACCAGAAGGAAACGGGAACAATTTGCTAGGTAATGCCAGTCGGAATTCCTAGAATATTTTGCAAGCCGCAGTCGACATGAGCACGAGGCATCACAGCGCCCTTCTCTTCTCGAAAATACCTGCGGTGGCCGAGGACAGGCTGGAATCCAAGAACTCTGTATTCATGCCATTTTACCCCCATCAAATCAAGCCATGTTACTACAGACCGTAAACAGATCTCATTTCAGTTGTGGTAAACTGTGAAAATCGAGTGCGATTTACCCAGGGTTGTGAAAAAAACCGAGATTTTTGTGTGAAAAAGCCCAACCCGGATGGTTTTTTTTTTTTTTTGGCGGACGGGGTGGGGGGGAGGGGGGTTTGGTTTCATCGGGTTTTATGAAGTGTTGCCGTTTATTTAATTTTTTTGATATTTGCTGAATTTTTTCTTGGTTTTGTGTACTCAGCCGACTATGTTTCAACTCTGCTTATATTATGAGTAGCAAGTTCAACTTAGTGGTTTAGTGACTTTGACAGTTCACTAGCATTATTAAACATGCCTTCATTCTTTCCATCCCTCTTAGCTAAGTATCTGGATTAGTCCAAGGTCAAGTGTTGAAAAAATTGATCTCCAAAACAACCATTTTTCAATTACTAATCCTCCAAAATTGAGAACAAAAACACTTACGGGTTTAATACCGGTTTAACATTTTTTTTCACGTGGATATTTTTTGTAAAAAAACCCAGTGAGTTTCATGGGCTGAGAGAATCCCGAAGAATTTTAATGGCCTAACAGAAATTCGGCGTTAAGTAATTTTGTCGTTTTCGTTTTCTTGTGTGTCGAGAGACCCACGACCATCTCGATGGTATTCTCTACCTACTCCCCTAATTGAAACCGTGGTTTCATTAATTTGCTCCAAGTTTTTCTTTTTTTCTTCATGTTATGGTGTTAAGACCTTGGAGAACACGACTCTTTCCACTCTAGCTTGCCTTTTCTCGTTGGCTAACCATTTCTGAGAATTGAAACGGTTCGAAGCGGGGTAGTTTTTCGTTTTTCCTTTCTTAGTTTTCATTTCTTCCTCTGTCGTTTCAGTTTTCACTTTTCGTCTTCATTTTCGTCTTCTTTCTTTTAGAACATCAGCAATTCCAAGAAAGGAAGATATTGTTTTTTTTTTTTTGTTTTTTTTTTTAATTTGGAACTAACTTTATTACTAACTTGGGAATAACTTTGATATGACGCAGTAAAAGAATTTTGAGTTTCTATTAGGTTACTGGTTGACTCATTCCAAAGTTTGGTATCCCTGTTATCTTGGCTACTTGTTTCCCACTTGAGACGAGCGTAAGTTATTCATCAAAGGAACATTTTAGTGCATGTCTCAATTCTTGGCCGTATCTGCCTCTTCTCGTTGTTGTTTATGATTTCTAAAAACGTCAAAAATCAGAAAGTATAACCTTTCAGACACCTTGCAATTTTTTTAAAGGGATATATATTTTTAGGTTTATTAATGGCTCTCGTGAACGTATATACAATTATATATATAGGCATATATATAAGTATATCTTTGACTGATCCAAATATTTAGGTTGGAGGGGGGTGCCACTTAGTTCCGCGACCAATTTTTTGCAGTTTAAACACGTATTTTGTTTCACATTTTTTTTTCATTTGTTCACTTTTCTGCCAAAGGAAGGGGCTAATTTTTTTGTAATTTACTTCTCTCCATCTGAAAAGCTATTTGGATTGTAGTCTTTGCTTTCACCCATGTTCTAGTGACTAGGTCCAGCTTAAAACAAATGCAAATAAGCTGGACCACCTGATGAAATCATCTTAGCTCGACTTTTGCACTGTAGACTGCTTCTCTGCGCGCTCTTCGGACTAGGTCTAGCTTAAAACAAACATCAGTAAGTTGGAGCTTGAACCAATGGACTGTTAAAGCCTTTGCTTCCACCCATGCTGTACTGACTAGGCCCAGCTTAAAATAAACTAAAGAAGCTGGACAGCCTGATGAAATCATCTTAGCTCGATTATTGCACTGTCGTTTTTGCTGGCTAGGTTCGACTTACTCGCAGCCAAGAGAACCGGGTAGTCCACAAAATACGCACAGCAGAAGTTTATCTTGGTCCAAAGTTTTTTTTTTTTTTAAGTTTATGCAAATGAAAGTGGAAGTAGGGACAGAGTGCAGAAAATGTCCAAAAGCCAGAATGAGGTTCGTGGAGAGTTTCAGCAAACTGCGGAAATTCTCTAAAGCATGGCACTTTAACAACTCCTCTT
The DNA here is from genome assembly GCA_023313725.1 of Lithobius niger. Taxonomy (NCBI): domain Eukaryota; kingdom Metazoa; phylum Arthropoda; class Chilopoda; order Lithobiomorpha; family Lithobiidae; genus Lithobius; species Lithobius niger. The sequence continues at coordinate 41,983 of JAHWFP010234576.1, read as the reverse complement.
ATCCCAGCTCTTTAACATTGTGAAAATCTGGACCTCTGTTCGAATTTTGTCTAGTAAGAACTTTTTGCACCCCTGAGAAAGGACCACTTGACTGGATCCAAAACCACAATTTAGATTCCGAAAAAAAATACGTTTAGTGGGTTCTATTTATCGAAAATTTTGAAAAAGAACTTCTAAAAAATTGTTACGTCGTAGCAGTGCTGTACTCGGCTACCCATGGCAAGACCGAACGTTAAGTTAAAATTGCTTTTGTAAGTTCTTTTACGAAAATTTCGAAGAATATGACCCACTTTTTCGGAATCAGAATTGGATTTTGGGTCCAGAAAACTGGTCCTTTTTGCACTTGTTTTTCAAAAACTTAACAACAAATTTGGACTTAAAAAAAACTTGAGGGTGTGCGATTTGTGTGGTTTACCTTTTATACAAGTAAAACCCGTCGTCGTATTCAGGCCGATTTTTGTGCATTGACGTCAAAGCATGTAGCGTTTTTAGCAATTAGGTTGACGTTTGATGCGACATGTACAGTGGCGTAGTAGCTTTAAGCTAAACGGCTCTAGTTTTCGGTGTTATGTTTTGATGCCGGCATCACGTGATAGTTCCCAACACTAACTTCCTGCAGGGAATTTTGTCTTCCGTCTTCACCCCCAGTCCTCCTCTCTTAGTCACTCCATCCCAATTAGTTGTTGGTACGAGTTGTTGTTTTAAGGAATCTCCTTGCGGCCAGGTCGTTTTGTCACATTGCCAGTGGCCGTATTGCAGAAGTTGGTGCAGGAACTGTCTGTCTGTCTGTCAGTCTATGGAGTGAACTGTAATTGCGTTACTCATTTCTGGCCCTGGCTAAATTGCTACTAATGAGGATGTGTGCCCCGACAAGAAATGGCCAAAACCAACTATTGGGGGGGGCCCCCAACTCGGGTAGCACTGCAATTGTTAAATCGTTACCGAAGAGCCACAAGAAGGCTGAGGTCTACATTAAGGGCATGTAAGCTGTCAGAGGAGACACAATTAGGCCTTGGGTTGGGTCTTTTAAGTTGCGCTGCTCGTGGACCTCCTGAAACGCGACGCTATTGATTTCTGCGTCAGTGTTAATTATTCAAATAGGTGGATGGTTTGAAACAATAAGGGGAAATCTGAAAACAGGAAAATGCTAGGAGTGGGAGGAAGTGGCTAATGGTGGAATACCGTGCAAAAGATGAAGAAAGGGAAGAAAAACTCGTGAAGAGCTGTTTGAGGAATGTACTTAACCATTTGGAATTTGTGTGAGAATTTTCTTAATTATTTGACTGCAATTCGGCAAAATAAACTATAGCGTTGAAGGAATGACTGAAATCTGTTGCATGCAGATTCAGGCTGCGCAGATTCAGACTCCGTCATATAGCTGATCTGGTCGATAGCTGGAAAGGACAAAAATGGGGAATCGTCGAATTAACGTCTTTTTCATCTGCTAAGGTTATCTATCTTGGGTTTTCTTCAGGAAAAAATTATTTTCTTCTCTTCCAGTGGAAGAAAATGGGGGGGAAAACGGAAGAAACTGGAAGATAGGAAAGAAACAGTAAAACACCGAAAGAACTGACAAATGAACAAACAGTTGTGGCTGTTATAAATGGTGTTTACATTTTAAAATCTTTTATTTAGCGAATTTGAATGACAGCCTCCACAGTAAGTCAATAAAACCAAACTCCTAGCACTAATAACCATCATCGCTGCACAGCATTCTACAACAAGTTTGGATGCTGTATTGAGGCCTAATTGGTTTCTTAGTTTTGAAGAAATGCAAGAAGTTGACACACAAAAAATGAAAAAAAAACTCATGCAAACTTTTTTTACGACAGGTAATCTAGTTCATGAAAGACTATTTGTTTCTTCCAGAAGAATGGAAGAATATTTCTTCCGGACTGCGAAAACTATGGGAAAACCTTCCACTCATAGAAGAAACTTATCAACCCTGTCTTTGGATGGAGAGGGGAAAATGTTGCTATGAAATACATAGGATGTTTTACATGCCACAATCGACATGAGTAGAGCGCACTTCCAGTGTCCTCTTCTCGAATGAACTGGGTGGGCTGAGAGACTTAAAACACAGGACCACATGACAGAGTCGTGGTAACTATTTCACTTGTTCAGTCTGTGCAGAGTCCCACACTAAAGATATAATCACGGTGAAATTGAGAGCTTAGGTCTTTTTGACTGATGTAATGTTGAATGGTGCAGTATTAGTGAAAGTGTTTAACTAAAAAGTGAACTAATGGTGACAATTTCGCGTGTAAATCTCTTCTGGCTGACCCATGCTCCACTCATTGCTTTTAAGTCAATATTAAAAAACTCGTTAAAGAAATTGAAATTAGCTGTCAATGTTAGTGTTAAACGAAAAAACACAATGGAGCCAAAATATTGTGAACAGTTAATAATGACAAGTGAGCAGCAATTATGATGAAAAAGTAGGCCTGCCATCGTCAATCCTGGAATTGAACCCGCGGCGTGGCTTTGACCACCATGCTAACTCGACAGTATCATAATCGCTGCTAACTTGTCAAGTTTTTTTATACTGACTTGTCAGTTAGTCGATACTGACATTAATTCTTATTAATGGCAAGTTAGCAGTGATTATGATAATGTCGCGTTAGCGTAGTGGTTTAGTGCATTGGAGGCCCAATCCGAAGACCCGAGTTTAGTTCCACGTCTCACGAGGGCATGCGAATTTGTTCATCATAATTGCTGCTCCTTTGTCATTCTTAGCTGTTCTCAATGTTGGTTCCATTATGTTTCTTCGTTTAATACTAATATTGACAACTAGTTACAGTTTCATGGCATGGGAACTTTATCGGCATTAAGTAATTGTCATTTTTATGTGTTCACAATGTTATCTCTAATGTGTTTCTTCGTTTAATACTTTTAAAATGCGTCTGAAAATAGATGAATGGTTTTCAACAATTAACTGCTTGGGACAGTCCATTTTGTTCTGCTAAATGCTACTCGAAATAATTTTAAATGAAAGTGGGTATAAAGTTTGAAGATTGAAAAACTTGCCAAGTTGTAAAATACCGACTAGTTGAACCCATGAATAACTCAGGTACTGCTTGTACAGCACCTGGCCGATTTTTTTTTTCAGCTAAAATTTTGACTGGAGGGCAAGGTTGTTAAGAGGTCAGTCAGTGCTGTGTATCAGCTTGATTCTCACTGTATGCTAATGTCGGAGGTAATTGAGCTTTGTTATGACCCTTTTTCCGCATTATCTAGATGTTCGCTAAAGCTGATCTCTCCTTTTCGTATTTGCAGCACGAAGATATTAAAGAGGCAGTTTCATTCTGAACACGTGTTTATCTCAAGTCTTGGCCCGCCTTAATAAATTTAAAATAAGAATGGTTGAAATTAGTTTTTGTTTTCACATTCTTTTTAAAACTTTTTGTGCTATTCGGGGATTGTGCCAGTGCTTGAAGCCTTACAAGTCCTTATTTTTCATTTCTTTCTGCATTAAGGCATTGCAAGTCCTTGAAAAAAGTTTAAATCCAGTGCTTGGTCCTTGAATGTCCTTGCTTTGATACAAATAATGGCCGATATTGAAAATTTCGATTACTATATATATTTGGAGAAATAGCTTGTATCACCATATATTGTAATATCACTAGATCACTAAAAAATCTGGTCCGCTAACGGACTCGAAACTTATTTTAAAAAATTGTCAAATTAATCTAGTTACGGAGAAAAGTCAGTTTAAAATCAGTTTGTCAATAACTTTTGTTTCTTTTGCTTCTTTATCCGTTTCTTTACTTTTCTGTAATAAGAATAACTTATTACAGCTAACTTAGAGTCATGCTTCGCGCATACGATTTACATAACTACAGATTTGGTGCACCGGCCGATTATTGAAGAGGGGGAGACCCACAATCTTTTTTGACTGCTGCTGAACGATACTAGCGATATTATGCTTCATTCGGGTACATTCCTATCATTCTTTTTTAAAATTAATTTCAAGGAGACTTTAGTCACGAAGCAAACTAATGCTCGTATATATGAGTCTGCTCAATTTTGAACCTTAATGGAAGTTTTTGAAGGAGAATGAAGTCTAGTAAGGGGGAGGCTAACCCAGGGATGCGAACCGGGAAACCTCCGATCATCACAATGGGATAATGTCCAGAACAGGTCGTGGCCCGTAGCTGCTGAAGGATCATGGTATTCTCTCACACTACCGTGGCTGGCACAGACTGGCAGGCACTTTGCCAGGGTCCTGCTGTCTCCAGTTATGGACCAGGTCAGCTTGTTCAGGCAAAGGCCGAGGTCTGCCACCACAACTACTAAACGTAGTTCAGGCTGCTTAGTTGGCCTGCTTTTTAAAACCTGTGTGATTCTGCAAAAGGTCCTTGAATTATGTGAATTTTGGTTCTCGAATATCCATGCAGGTTTTGGAAATTAATTTTGCTGAAGTGTTACCTTGGATGAATAACCCTGTCAGTTTTCCTACCACTATAGGAACACAGTAACCCATGTCACCGCATCATGTTTTATTCCACTTCACATAACTTACACTCAAGCACCATGCTTCTGATAATTGAGCCAAGTTTAACGATATGCCATGTGTTTTTATCAATGTAACTCATAGTGCTTGACGTACTTTTTTTACAATTCAGAAAATGCATTTTTTAAATCAATATTTTAACGTAACCTTCGTGCAGTTCAAGCCTGGATTTATTCCACCTCAGGGCCTTTGCATTCAGGAAAAAGGCACTGGAAATTCTCGTGTGCTCATGCGTGCAAAAGATCATAACAACTTTCTAGCAAAATTGTCCGTCTCCGCCAAGATAACCTTAGATTCCCTTTCCCTTCGTATGAAGTAACAATAATAATTGAAAAAAAAACATGTTGTAATCGTGGTGTGCGAGCCTAAACCGGAATGTACGAATGTCGACTTAACATGTTGATATTCGTCCTACCCATTCGTTGCGTGGGTAGAACTGCATGCTGTTTGGACATTTTGTCCCACGAGTAGATAAATGATTCTCTTGATGTGCCGTGCGTTTCTTTGCAAGCGAATAATAACTTAAGGTTTCCATGACAAAACTATTTGAACTGCCACATGCTTTGTGTGCTTTTACTTTAGTGTCCGTTACCTTAGCCTTGAAATGCATGCACCTTGCATTTGCACTGATGAAAAAAACCAAAAATATTGAATATTGTGTTGCCGTGGAACAATTGCTGTAATTTGGTACCATGCACCAGTGCGTGTCGTAAATCATACCAAGTAGCTGAATTACGATCTGTTTGTGGGTAATAACCGGTGAGAGAGAGTATTTCTCCATAATCCAGGGAATTGAGGTGTTTAAATGGTCAGGTTTTTCTCCACCGTTGTTGTGTGCTTATATATTTTGACTGTTGAAATTTAATTGAAACAAATAAGCAAAAACTTTGCTTTGGATCCGCTTGAGTTAAACCAAAAACGACTGCTTTCAGGATGCATGACCATAACATTTAGACATCCACGCAGGCGTCGCGTTCTTTCTCTTAAAACCCCAACATACAAGACAGATGGAAATTTCGTTCGAAGCGATGCGTTACTATGTGCATAAAAGGTCAAAATTGCTGCAAAATTATATTTGTTGTTGCGTTTATTGATCGATTTTGACGTCTTTCTTAACACCATCATGTGTCGTGATGCAGCTGCGAGCAGTCACTATGATTTGGCCTTAAAGCCCTGACGAGACAAAAGAAAATTTCGTACGAAGCGAAACGTTACTACGTGCCTACAAAGTCGAAATGTCTGCAATCATATGGCTGATGTTGTGTTTATCGATCGATTTTGACGTCTTTTTTACATTATCCCGTGTCGTGAAGCAGTCACAAGCAGACATTCTGGTTTGGCTTTAACATTGAAACCTTACGCAGAGGTCCTGTTAGTCTGTATGTTCTTGTACAACTATCAGCTCAGAATAAAGGTTTAAAGAAAGGTGTGATTATAGGTCGTACAATATGTCACTACCGAAGAGATCGTCGATTGGATCAAAAGTTGCAGGATGTTTATCCACGTGCTACACAGGACACAGGCGTCGTTTTATCTGCAACGTGTGTGCACGCAGCTCCCTGGCTTAGAAACTGTTCAATTTTTTTTTGAAGTGGTGACCCGATGTAGTGTGCTATGTAAACAAGTAATGAAAGCAATTCATTCTTGGCTTCCGTTTAAGAAATTTACCCAAGTAAACGCTATTGTTTAAGTCATAATGTAAAGGGTTTTAAGTGTTAATGCAGCAGGTTGACGGTATCAATAACTAGATTCCTCTGGTCAGTTTGCTTCTTGTTGGGTTGCATAAGGACAGAATGCACTACGGAATCGTATATTTTGCATACGAGATTATGGCAAAGTTGAATTCTGTGTAACTTTTAAACCACACGATCTAGAAGCATGCAGTTTGCTGCATTGAAACACAGTTTGAAAGCAGCGTTTCCATGGCACGAATCTTTACAAAGAGATTTTATTCATTTTTGACTTGATATGGCTAAACTGTGATTGTAGATTTTCAGTTGAAGATAGCAGTGAAATAGTGGGGCACCCAAGAATTTTGTTTGAGAGGGGAAAAAATTCAAAATTCAGGAATTCAGCAAAGAGGACTCGGAAGTGGGAGGCGGTGCTTTAAATCTCCCGGAGCCCTGTAAAAACAAGTCATTTTCAGCAATTTGAAACGTTAAAAAAGTCAATTTCAAAATTTTTCAGTTGCAGAAATGTCTGATTTGACGGTCTACTTTTACCAAATTTTACTTTTAACTTCTTGGGGTGCCAAGTGCACCACCCAGTGCACCCCGGAGGGGAGGGGGTGCACCACTGAAGTCAAACAACTCAAAAGTGAAGCTAAGCTATATCTAAATACCAGGAGTGCAGTGTCAAATTGTTTAAAGAAGTGGTTTTGCATTCCATTTTGGTTTTGTAATCCAGCAAGCGGTGTGTGGCTACAAATTTGCACCTTGGTTAAAATTAGGAAATTTGACCCCCGTTGTTGGTTGGTATTCACGACCCCCGTGACAAAATTGAGCATTATCAGTGAAAGCCCGTTAGGAAATTGTGCCGGAAATTAAAAAAAGATAGCTGTTTAAAATCGTTCGAAACACATGCTGCCTGTATAATTTAAATCAGCCAAACAGAGCTACTTTTGCGAAAGTCAAGGTGATGATGAGACTGGATTTTTTTGGTGTGCTAGAAACGTGAGTTGCTAGGACGGCATTTTAAGTAGCTTATCGTCTGGCTAATTTTATCACCGTCTGACAGGTTGAGAGAGAGAGAGAAAATAAGTATGGTCGTATGTTAATTTTCATGCCCGAAGATGCACGTTACTTTTTTTGTTTGTTTTTACCTAAGGTACCAAACTTGGAAATGTGTAACAGGGGTTTATACAGGCGTGAACCTGTTTGTTGGGCCAAGATCAATGATATCTTTGATTTGGACGACAAGTTTGTAGCAACGGACAAGTTGTTCAAGGATTTCCAATGTGGTGCATGCATGACAAAACGCACGGACAGTGAAACACGTTTTTGAAAGAAGGAAAAAGTGTAGCAAGAAGTCCATAATTCAAATTGGTGATGGTGGCTGAACAGTGGCAGGGCTTAGCCAAGTTGTCTGATGGAGCTAACCTGGTCGATGACCGAAAAGGGAACCCTGGCAAAAGTCAGGGTTGGCAAGCTTTTGGCACCAAGAGGTTAAAACCAGTTTTTACCATGGTTTGTACCGTCACGGCAAAAACTAGTTTTCGCTATGTTTTTTGCCACTTTGGCCAAAAATATGACAAAAATCGACTTGCAGTCAAATCTAAAAAAAAAAGTGTGCCCTACAATAGTCAAATATTGACAAATAATACAAGCTCCCTTGAACACTTCACATCGTTTACTTTGAAAATTCATATTCACTTCTTATTTACCTTTCATAGCTTATTTTCACAGTAAAAGATCTCAAAATATCTATGCAAATTTATGCAACGGACTGTCGAAAATTTGCATAGATATTGTGAGAAGAATATCTTTTACTGTGAAAATAAGCTTGTGAAGCAGCTTGCTGGTTTTGGCCAGTTTTAGATGGTAATAACCGGAAAACTGGTAAAAACCATGTTTTTGCTACTGTCCCGGCAAAAAACTGTTTTTTCCAGCAAAAACCGAACCCTGGCAAAAGTCCCTACCAGTCTGTGCCGGTCTGACCCCCGAGTTTGTCCCTCCTTTTCTGTAAATCGCCTATTAATAGTCCTGACAAAGCTACAGCCTACTCCCCTAAAATGCTTCCACAGGGGCTTGTCGTCCGTTGCTTGCTGTCGAATGGATACAGACTATACATATAATGAAAGGGGCAAAACCAGCCAGAAGTCATATCTTAGAACAAGACCTGTATTGAGCGTTATTAAATTTTACGCTTATGCTCTATTATCATCACTGGAACTCACCTGAACATCTTTATTGACAACTTGTCTCAAGTTCGAAGTCATTATTTGTACCACTACATTGCCCACAGCGATGTGAGAAGCGTTTTAGCATCGAGGTAAAGCCCCGACCATTACCGGAAGTTGACTGGGATAGCGTAAACTGAAAAGCTTCTCCGATCGATCTGGAGAATGTAGTGGTGGTACAAGTAATGACTCAGAACATGAGACAAGTTAACATCACGGACTTTCAGCGAGAGTTCCAGTGATGATAATTGTTCTAAGATATGACTTCAGCCGGTTTCACCCCTTTCATTATATGTGTAGTCTGTATCCATGTGACGCATGAGCGACGGACAACGAGTTTTGTGAATGCTTCCCTCCCGGGGAGGGGGGGGAGCTGTAATGAAGTTATTTCACGATTTCTGACCTTAAAGCATATTACATCGTAATTTGTCTGCTAGAAATTGACTGAATGCTTCATACATTCATAGAAGCCAACGTTTCATTCCCGTACATCATGGTTTCTCTGCACCAAAATTGACTAAAAGCTTAATACATAAAGCAAATTAAACAAACTTGTATACTAATAAACGAAATTCGAACAAATGTGAATGAGGGCATTGCGTTAATGCTAGACCGAACCCAGATCACATGTACACGTGAACGATCGGCTAAACGCCGAATTTTCCCTGATGGAGTTAAGCTTGAACACCCTCCGTGGATAAAAGTAAGATTCGAATTATAACTTTGTTACGGCCCATCCCCCCCCTTTTTTTTTTATCGATTTTATTTTAACTACCCATGGGCGTGTAATAGGCGATTTGCGGTATTAGATTTCTTTCTCTTTGAAAAACTTGTAGTAATGTTCAAAGTTGAGATGGGTGATCTATACGAGCGTTAATTTGCTTCAGGAGACTCGAAAGAAATTTATTTTAAAAAAATTGCGAAACTCTGCATGGTGTGGGCAGCAAGACTTTCCAGAATACCCCCCAGACACTACCCTGAACCTGAGAGACTTAAAGCACATATTCCGATCGCTGAGGCAAACACAAACTCAAGACTTGAAATGTGGATACATTTGGAAGAAATCGGGTGGTAGATGGCACCAGGAAGTCGTATCGTCACTGGAAAAGATTGAACTGCTATTTAGTTCGGCGGGAACCTGTAGCCAGTATCTGCTCCGGTAGCGCAGTGGTTAGAGTGCCCAGCTTGTAAAAAAGTCAGTCCTGTGTTCGAGTCTCATTCGGGACAGTTGTCCTTTCTTTTTTTTTCTCAGATTAATGTGTTTTGTATTCTAACAAGGCAGTATTTAAATAAAACTGTTTGCTTTGTTGACCCTTTTAATTTATTCTTTATTTATTACTGAATTTGGCTCTATAGTACAGCCGTTTCGTTAAAATAGGGTCCCCTTCATTTTTTTCTGCATCTCTTTATCGAGACAAGATTGTTCATCTTTATGGCTTTTTAATACGTAATTAGATGACCTTTATGACGAATTTAGCTTAGACAAACTAGACCGCGCTCGAGGTCATGCAAAGTGGGGTTTGGATTTGGTGGCGTTGGAAAGTCAAGTGTGAGAGAATGGATTCACGAGTGGGAGGGCATCTTTGTGCATGGGGAAAAAAATTAATAACCAGCTAGCCTCCAGGACAGCGAATAAAATAAAATATTATTTTACACGACGGAGCTCTGCGAAGGAAAAGAGACTGCCTGGAGGAGGACTGGGGTGCGGCAAGAGAAAAAAAAAACAATTTCCGTTTTATTTAAAACATCAGTTTTCTGATTAAGCGCATCCATTTCTAGCCTGCCAACGTGATTAATGCCTTTATTTTTCTGCCGGTGGGTGTTTAAGAGTGCGTCTAGTGTATGGTCGTCGTAGCGCAAGAATCATAATCTATACATCGAAGGTTCTGCCTTCACACGAAAAACGGCAATTTCACTTTTTTTTTATTTATGTTTTTTTTTTTTGTGTGTTCCTGCTGATGCTGCTCGACCTAACTAATGTGAAACATCGAATTTATTTTCCCAGTCGCGATTGGTGGCGGCAAGGGAAGATCGATTGGTTTGGTGCGCCACACAACTTGTGTTACCCGCAGTTCTATTTGGCTTTGCAGCAGACCGGCACAAGAGACACCGGAGAAAAGGCTGTTAAAGAGCAATTGCTTACCTGCAACCTTGCTCCTATTTTGCATTCGTAAAGGCTGATCTTTTGTACATTTCACTCTGTTTACCATTGCTTTTGCCGCCTATTCCAACTGAGGCTTATTTTCCCTACACGGACCCCTGGTTGGATTGTCAGGGGGTTGACCCCTGGGGGG
>JAHWFP010234576.1:0-22151 GCA_023313725.1 Lithobius niger | reverse complement strand
CCTGAATCTCAGTATATGTTTACCTAATTCCCTGAATCTCAGTATATATGTTTACCAAATTCCCTGAATCTCAGTGTATATGTTTACCAAATTCCTTGAATCGCTGTATATGTTTTATCAAATTCCCTGATTTCTCCAAACTTCTCAGACTTTTCAAGACTTTATAAATTCCCTGAATTTTCCCGGTTTTCCAGGTATAACGCCACCCTACACCGAACACTTTGTAGCTCCTGGAGTGCTAAATTGCCTGCCAGCGTTTGATTTTTCGCGTCTTTGAACCACACGAGGTTGAGAATGCTGTTGGGGGTCGTACAATTATTACGTCATCAAAACATTGGCCATTTTCAACCCCCCCCTCCCCCCTCATCATCGATCGTCATCATTTGCTCAATCCCTCCTTTAGTATTACGTCATTTCTAACTTGAGGTGCCTAAAGTGCTGTTTTAAACAGCTTGAAAAAACTTATTGCTGATAGTACTCCTTGCAAACAGCTGCACTGTTGACTACTCCATGTGAAATTTTGGTTTCAGTTGGACATAATTCAGTTTTAAAGTAAAATTAGCCATATCGTTCACTTCGCTCACACTGTTGGCGTCGATCACACAGAGCATCAGAAAACACACACAGCATCTTGGCTTGGATGCTTCACTTATGCCACCCGCGCACTGAGCGACTGAGCACTGAGCCAATGAAAATGATTAGTGCGTGGTTTTACATAAACGGTAAGCATTCTCATTGGCTGCAGCAACCTGGCCGCGGCCAAGTCGCTCAGTGCGCGGGCGGCTTTACTGTACATGCAATCCACATCGTAAGAAAATCGATGTACTGATTATTAGGACGCAACACGATTTCATTTATGGGTAATTCTCACCAAATAGGCAAAATTGACATAGAAAATATTTTTTTAATAAAGGTGCTGTAAATAAAACTAAAAAAATCGTACATCATTAGGTGTTATCCAAGATCATTTTTTAATTATCAGCAGTACAGTTTACCTGCAGGAACTGCAGGAAAAAAATATTTTATAAACCAGGATGCCAGGACAATGATGCGATAGCCAGGATAATGACTTTCAGTTAGCGTAAAGGTCTAAAATACTGTAAAAAAAACTTGGGTTAGCTATTCCAAGATAAAAACTTAACCTAATTGACAAAACGTGCATACAAATGTTTCTTCCAGGCAAAATAGAAGTTTAAATATAAAACATTTAAGGATAATCTTCAAAAGTAAACTGTGAAGCACGATTTCCCCATGGTTTTGGCGGCGAAATTTTTCTTTGGACCTCTGTATAGCTATAATCTATTATGTCCTTTGGCTTTGGCCACTTAAATATAGTTTCTGTTGGATTAGCTGCAACCATGACACTGACTGTACACTGCGTGTCTGTTGAAGACAACACTTCACCAGGGTAAGACTTGTCTTCGTACTCAACAACTACCCAGTCTCCTTTCTTGATATTAATGACATCGGGCTTTGCATCTGAGGCATTAATTCCATGACTGACTTTCAGATTTCCCAAGTCATAGCCATGAACACACCCTTTGGTAGGACAGTTGCAGCTGAGTTTGCGAAAATGTAATACAGGATGACTAGCTTCATAGATAACCTGATGTACTTTCATGGTACCTTTAAAACATTTCAGATGTAGTTCTTCGACGAAATTGTCAACTTGACGAATGTCATCTTCTGTGATCTCCTTCAGCATAACCCCAGGACACCTTTCTTTAAGAACGTCCATTAACTTTTCGAAGTTCTCCACATCCTTACCTTCTGCCACAGCCCGATCCGCTGACCGTTTTAGTACACCCCCTATGCCATCTGGAGCACCTTTTCCGTGCCCTGCTTCTGAAAAGTTCCAGTGAGCGAACTTGACTCCTGGGAGAAGTTTTCCTAAATATGTTGCCATCAGGTGGAAATTTGTTTTGTTTCTGTATTGAGTTGATGGCGAGTCAGACAAAAAATAAATAGTTTCTAGTGGGCTTCTGAGATCTGATATGTGATGAAGAATAGGGGTAAGGTGCGCCCATATGGCTGCTGGGTCGTGCCTGAGGGATTTCGATATAGTGCAGAAAGCAGTTGGAAAGCATGCATTACCAATTGGCGAACTTGGGTCAGTCGCTGGCAAATTGGGGTCAGTCGCTGGCAAACTTGGGTCAATAATTTTTTGACTCAAGTAGAACACTCCTGTATGCATCGTGATTTGGGCCCGCGATGCCCCGAAGTGTACAGCTTGTGCCTCTTTGCTATATTTGCAGCCGTAATTTTCACTAAAATCAATGTGGATGAGGCAGGAATTTTTAGTGAGTGACGTTTTCAAAGTACTAATAGCTTGGAATTGGTGCTTGATATTTGCTGTATGTATCATGAACTTTGGGAGAGTTTCTTTGAACTTGTCCACCATTTCCCCAATTGTGCAGATGACATTTTCTTTCATTACCAGTTTCACTTCAACTTCCTTTCCTTTAATGTTTCTCGTTTCTTTTTTCTTAAACCAATGCTTGTATGAGGATGAGTCATTTACTTCAAAATCTCCACATGTCACCACATTTTCCAGACACTTGGGACACTCGCGCAGCATGCATTTTTCATTCCCTTTGTCGCAGCACAAAACGTTGATGATGTCTGAAGGCACTCTTGTTTGCAGAACTTTTAAACTATGGAGTTTCTCGGTAAGCATGTTCATGTTCTCATGTGTAATACACAAACATGTGTCCCTGTCGCTGACATCAGGGGTCAAAATCCAAAAAGGTCTATATCTGCAGAATGTTGCGTAACTTAACTTGTATTTATCCTTCACAAACTGAATGTGCAACACCGTTAACGGCTCATTTAGAAGTCGTTTTTGTTTCCTAACCCCGTTGCGTGTTATGCAGTCCCTTTTTCCTGGGCACATACGACTGTTCTCGTCCTTTTCTAAAAAATTAGTGATGTCTTCTTTAAAACGTGCACCAGTCGCTTTAAGTTTCCTTTCATAAATTAAATCACTTCTTTCTAAATTTGACATAACACATTTGTATTTCAGGAAAGAATTGCAGTTGTTCAAAAGTCTGTACTTCTTGATAATGTTACCTGAAAGTACCTTCGTATACAATTGTTTTGCTTTATGTCCCTTAAGGGAATTGTAACTTTTCTTCAGCTGTTGTTCTAAAACCTCGCCAAAAACCAGCCTTTTCCGTACGTCGGTGGGAACTTTACGGTTTTTTAGCAGTTGGCGCACTCTGGTACGAGGGGTTGCCTTATCACCGCACCCTTCGTTTTTCTTCCGCAATCGATAGTACCTTTTCCTGTATTTTTCCATGTTCTTGCGCATAGTGTTCATTTGAGATTTTAGCTTTTTTATTTCTCTATAGGCTTTAGCCCTTTCACGACGCACTTTTCTTCTGCCTGACGATTTTCTACCATCTACAGAACTGTTAGTTTCCGATTGACCACCAGCGGCACAGAGCAGTGGTGAACTTTGACCTGCGGCCGATGGAGTGTCTACCACAGAGTTTTTGGACTGGCTTTGCTTTTGTCTGTAGGATAGTGAATTCTTATTCCACTTTTTTCTCCTAACTCTTTGTTCCCTGTCAGTCATATCACTTATAGACTTGACAATTCCCTTTTTCTTTTGATTAGCATATTTCAGACGGCGTTTAATTTTTTCTTGTAGAAGTCGACCTGGGTCACTTTTAATCCGCTCCTGGCGTTTCTGTTCTGCTATCCTCTTCTTTAACAGCCTCTCTTCATTGCTAGCTTTCTTTTTGTTAGGCATCTTAGCAGAGCAAGTTAATCCTACAATAAATAAAAATCAACTTTATTCATGTTTAACCAACTAAGAAACGAAGGTAGATAACAAATGCGTAATTTTTTTTTAAATAAAAAAATTGGTTTATTAAATTTGTTATTTAGCCTAATTATGATTTATTAAAAATTTTCAATATTTCAGCTGTCATCCAAGTTGCAAAATGTAAGATAATTTGCAGTAAATACCCCCATTTTAAACAAAAAACACATTAGGAAACAATGTCAATATTAAAAAAAAAAAAGGAGGTGAATTAGTATGTTTTGGTTAAAAATTACATATTTACATCTGGAATTTTATTAAAAGTTCACATTTTATTTTAATTAATCGTTTTTCTTATGATTTCAATCAATCAACCCTGAAGAATGTGTGAATTCACCCAGTTTATGTGAATAAAATCATTTTCCTGGACAACAGTCATTGTCCTGGCATCCATATGCCAGGATAATGATGACCAGGAAAATGACGATTTAGGCTTAAATCAGCGGTACTGCTTTTCGTATAGAAGCTGAGTGGTTATTGTTTCAGCTATAGACAGCCACCAACAATACTCATATAATATTCCAAAACTAGCCTCCTCAAACCGCTAATTGTATTATTAACAATGACCAGGAAAATGACTTTGTAAAAACATACTAACCTGTTTAACAATGCAGTAGATCAAACTTCTGTTGGAACACGTGCTAACAACTGAATTTAGCGGCCTCCTCCAACGCTCTGATGCTGCCTGGACACAACTGGTGACGTTTGAAGGTGGTGCTGCCATCTGTAGTCTGTTTTGGGAACTAATTTGGCCCATGCCAGGATAATGATGGCAAACTTGGGGACTTACGTTTTGCATGTTTTAAATGTAAAATAAATATGTTTTTTAATCGTAAATATTAAATTTATATACACATTTGAATTAAATATGACAGTTGAAGATATTTGTGATATTTAATGAAGATATTTTGCTGTATTGATAGCAGGATTTTAAAAGTAATATTAAAAAGTGTTGTGTTGGGACATGCCAGGAAAATGATTTTAGCTTATTCAAAGTGTAGTTAAACTGAATTCTGAATTCGTATTTTAATTAATTTTCACTTCTGTGTGTACACTAAACCTATTTACATTTCCCAATGTGTTTAAATTCTACAATTTTTAATTAGAACCAGTGCTGCACTCTTTGGACAGCATTTTGCCTATTTGGAGAGAATTACCCTTATAGCTCACAATTCCTTCATCGCATTCCGAAGAATATCTGCAGTTCATATACATTTAAAAGATTCGTTTTACGTTGAAAAGGTTTATTAAACGCGGAAATCGCTTGCTTTGCTTTCTCAATGCTCGCACCTGCGTGCTTCAAAGACGCGAATGTTTGATAAACTTTTGAAACCTACAGTTCTACTTTCTCCTCGAGTCCAAATGCCAACAAAATTTGATATCTCGAATTACGCTGTTTTGCTGATATTATATATGATGCAATATATGTCGTAGTCTTAGGTTTTTTTGTTTTTTTGGCAATCAATTTTCTTTCTGATTTGTTTGCCTGATCGAACTTTGACGTCATGAACCAGTTTTCAGATCAGTTGTTTGCGTATTTGAGGTTAAAAAAATCAAGCTACATCGATGAAAGTCTATTCGAAGCGTAATTTAATTGTCTTTCATTTGGCATTACTTTCATCTTTGAAGGTGCCTTGCTGCTGGAGGATTACTCGTACAAACATGCATTTACGCGCACATCATATGTTTTTAAAGACGTAGACATAGTGTTATTTGTCAAAGGGTTAAAGCAAAAAGTTACATTTTTAATACTTGGGTTTTTCATTCCAACTATTGTTTTTTTACGACTGCAACACATTTTGGGGAGTTAAGTTGCAGCTAGGCTAGCTGAAAAATTGGGGTACTGGTAAAGAATAGCGATCGAACGTTGTCTAAAAATTGCCCTAAACGTAACCTAACCGTTAATAAACGGCAAAACAACGCCAAGCCACCAACACCATCAAATTGACGTACGCGGATTGCTAAACTTCGCCACATCGTAAATGGGAGATGCGCCCCATATTATTAGGGCGCATTTATGCTACGAACTAGCTTTGCATTTTCGCAGCTGGAACCCACAAATCATCTGAAATTCAAACATGGCGACGGTTATGTCTCTGCCAGCCGGCTTCAACAAAAACGCTTCAGAACAAACTGAAAAATAGTTTCGTCAGGAGGAATTCTATATGTTATTGTCGCGGATTATACGGCTGCAAGCAATTGAAATGATATCAAAGATGCCGATTCCAGCTAGTGTTGTAGCCATGGCAACGACGTATTTGCCATCTTGACCAAATTCTATCTGGGAGATTGCAAAGCTAGATCGGTGCATAAATACACCCTTACACCGACGTCTGGTTTTGAGTGGTTCTAACTAGTGACAAGGTCTCTGTCTGGGTGTGGTTGGCAGGAAGATTGAGGCACACTCCGTTTTCAAGCCGAGAATTGTCTTTGACTTATTCATGAGGTTGCCAAATGCTTTTGCTATGCTACTCGACTTGAGATTCGTGGTTGAGCCGCCCCAGCAAAATAAAATGGCCAATACGACTGTCTCCCTCCCTTTGCATTGTCATCTTTAAACAATGGGGCATCACGCGCGCCTCTACTGCGTTTTGGTGATGCGCATTTGCATAAAATTAAGTTTTCGTGGAGCGCGCGTTTAATTAAAAATTCTCGAGTAAAAGCAAAGCGTTGTATGATGGGAATGCGAATCGTAGCGACTGTAAAGGAATGACCGACAAATAATTTGA
The DNA here is from genome assembly GCA_023313725.1 of Lithobius niger. Taxonomy (NCBI): domain Eukaryota; kingdom Metazoa; phylum Arthropoda; class Chilopoda; order Lithobiomorpha; family Lithobiidae; genus Lithobius; species Lithobius niger. The sequence goes on along the minus strand of JAHWFP010234576.1, from coordinate 15,596 downwards.
AGATGCTGCAATCGCCAGTGGGGCTTTATTGATTTTTGTGCTTAGAGCAAAGTGGCGCCGTTGCCGCCTAAAAATGATGCATTTATGATTTGTCGAAACTATTTTGTAGGGATTGTCGTACTAGTATCGACGTTATAATAATAGTGTAAATACCGATGATAAGTCGTATAAATTTCGGATGCATATTCCCCGACATTTCAGACACGTAGTTTTGTAATCACAATTGGGTAACTCGAAGTTCAAGTAAACTGCGAACTACGAGCTTAAGCAAAATTGGCTTAATGTAGCTAATGCTTTTTCAAATGACAATAAGTGTTGCAATACAAACACTGGGGAACATTTTTCTGTCCGTTCAGTTAAAATGGGCAAACCTGTTGTATTTCGTTATTATGAAGTTAAATTGTCAAAATTCAGATGATTATTCCATTTTACCATGGGGACTCCTACCACCCATGACATCGTTTGCTTTGTAAATGAAGAAAAACAGTGCAGCTGCATACTTTCTTATGCCACAAGGACGTTCAGATCTTCGCACGTTATACAGTACACTCGCATTGTACCACCGCAGCTTCCACACGACTTGTGTATAGGCAATCCAGAACGTGTACTACCGCTACCCAAAGTATCTACTGCAAGTACACAATTCGTGCTGAGGCAGAACTGGTATCCTGTACTGGTACTCTTAATGCACAGTACCTTCAAAGTGTCCCTTTTAGTTTTTTTTCGCTTGCTACACGATTTAACTATATGAAGGGCGATGGTGCTGTGATAGAATGGTACGAATTTTTGCTGATGACAAGCTACCTACAAATAAAAATAAGTAGTTATGGTCTGCCTTTTGCCTTCCGAAGTGAACAAACCAATACCACAACTCTGTCTAACCAGACGTACGTTGAAGACAGGAATTAACTTATAATTTAAAGTCATGCAGCATTTGACCAAATCGTTAGCTTGCATTGCCTACACTCGAGCCAGCATCACCTGTGTGCCAACCAATTTCTCTATAAGCTGTCATTCTACGAATCCTTGTAAAAATTCCTTGTATGATTTTATGCAGTTTGTAGTACAAAATCTGATGTGTTGGGCACTGTACGTCACACTTGATGCACAGCCTTAATATTCTCCAACAATCCTCACTCTGAACTCATGATAGGCTCCTGGTTAACGTGAAGACAAGAATTTACGTGTAAATTGTGTGAAATAAATTGTGTGGCTGACATTATTGCAGTTCAAGGAGTAAGGACAAGTCCGGCAATTTCATAACTCCAGGGTGTTTTACTAAGCGTATTTTCGTGATATTCTTGAAAACGACGTGACTTCTTCAAATGAGCATCATTTTTTCAAGTAAGTTATGGATTTTAGAGCAATAGCTGGATGAAGAACGGTTCAAATTTCGCCCTCAATAAAGAGCAACTTGGGACGGGGGGGGGGGAGAGTTCTGTTTGGTATTTTTGTGTGCTCTGACGACATGTTTTGCACTTTAGTCCTGCAGTACTTTTTAATATGCCTTCCTTTTTTTTTTCAACCCAGCAGCTGTAAGATTTCTTTTTTAAAAAAAAACATGATTTTATATGCAGGCATTCCAGTCATGATAGTCTTGAAAAATCATAATTTTTTTATTTTATTTTATTTTGGCTTTAGTAGACATCATGAATTCACGGCCCAATTGTATTAAACGCTAAAGAACGTTCAATTTCCATTGTGGGACAACTTTACGCAGTTTTAAACAAGTTTTTCCGACTTTTTTCCGACACTTTTAAACCCACTTTTCCGAAATTTTCCGACATTTGTTTAAACGCATTTTTCTGACGTTTTGTTCGATTTTCTTGTAATTAGATTGCTCTGCATGTACTACCGTTTTACTTGTTTTTTCATCTAAACTATTTTGCCTCTAGAAATAATTTTTTTGGGGTTGCTTATATCTACCCCTTTGTGATGTCAAAGATTTACTTGATTGGAAAAATAAGTTAGAAAATAAACTGGTGGCTGATAAAGGGAAAGCATTAAAAGGGCTGACATTTGTGCACCATTTATTGCAAGAAAATTGAAGAAAATGTTCGTAAAGATTGCAGGTACTGTGGTCCAAATTGCGGAAAGACTCCTTTCCTACCACCGGAAAATGACTTTCTTACCCCTAAATTCTATTCCACCCTATCCTTCCCTACTTCCACCACACAGTTCTTCCTAGGAAGAAAAATCGTGGCAGGTAGTATACAGTGTACATGCAACGGATTTAAAAGGACAGACACAAAACTAAAACGTTGTTGGTATTGTTGATATTGTAATGAGTCTTGAGAACTGAATACTTTTTTATGAAAGGTGAATATGAAGGATCAGATATTTACACGGCTCTATCCCCCCCCCCCCTTTCCCGGGGCCCTTTTGTACATCCAGTGTGTATTGGCACTTGAGAGTTTGAAAACTGGATCAGAAAGAAGCACTTATCAGGACTTTAATGTCAATCTAGTTGGTTGTGTAACCTTTCAGTTACTAAACGGGGCAGAAAGCCAAGTGGGCTCTAGAAGGGTTAAAAAAAATACGGATGCAAACCTATTTACGTTGCCTTTTGGACTTAAAAGGTCTGACTGCTGGAGCGGGGAATTGAACCAACGACCTTTGAAAGCAAATGCCGTGGTCCTACCGCTGAGTTTCTGTGGTGAGGTGACATTTGTCTGCCAGGAATAAGATGAAAGCCTACATCCTTGCGAACGGTCAGGGAAATGTCCTTGTATTCTTTATACGATTTTTAGCTAGCTATTATGCGGCGGATGTTACACACCCGTAAATGTCAATGTCAGTTTCCTGAGGCAGTAAATGTCACTTCCACCGGAGCAACTTTTATTTATTTATTTCTTACCGTAACCGTTGCGCTCCAAAGCCGCTTTGCGACCTTGGAAACTGTTGCAGACAGCGGACGTTACTACAGCTGGAGAAAAGGGGCTGGGTAATGCAGGGAAGTTTCGGGCAGCTTCCGTCTTTAGACACGCGACAGTTGTGCTGTACGAAGAATTCGTAGGTTCCTTGATTGCCATTTCTCGTTTTTGTTTCGCTTGTGAAGGTGCCGTTTAGATTTTTTACGAGATTTTATGCTGTGCAGTTCTTGAGTTGCATTAGCATGATTATTTTAATTGTAAAATTCTTAGTTGCACGTAATAAGTGTTTCATTTAACATCAACCACCGTCAGCTGTGATTATGCCCAAAATTCAATGGAGAGTTGCTTTAATCCCACAAGTAGTTGATTATTCTGCCCAGTTCATTTAATGAAGATAAAGACTTGACAAGTGCTTCTTCAGTTTTCTGCGGCACTCGAGAAAGTTCGTGGCGTTTCGAGGAATTCGTGGATCAAAGCCTTGCTCTACATTCTTTTAAGCCCGTGTATTGAATGCGGTCGCGTTTCCATGGCAACCCAGCCTCCTTGGCTGCATTGTAATGTGTGTTGCCGTGGTAACCTAGAGACTCTTGACGGTTTTGGTTTATGGCAATGTGAGTGTCTCCGTTTTATTTTTTTATTTGGAGTGTATTGGAGCACAAACATCTGGAGTATTAGGGAATTTTCAGCTCGAGTCTTCCTGGTTGGGTAATAGGGGCAAGAAATAAGCAGAAAACTCTTGTGTTGTTTTCCTTGAGGGACGCTATGATCATTCCTTACCACTAAAAGGAAGCCTGAAACACGTTTCCACTGCACCGTGTGTCATTTTGAAAGGAAATCTAAAGACACTTGTGCTTACATGCGTACTACGCTCGGATTTTTAATCCTAGGCTCAAAGAAAATGTATGTTTAAAGCATTTTAGCATTTTCAGAATTTCGTTTCGGACGAATATATTTTTTGTCTTTTTATACTATTTTTTATTTAAAAAAATTAATGTTAAAGTAAATTGTCCTGGTATTGACCAATGGCCGAGCAAACCACAATCCTGTGGATTAGCACCCCCTTCCCATTTGAATCCATCATAAATATCATAATGACCAAAAGTTTTAAACTCAGGCGTGGCCTCTATGTGAATTTGGTGTCAGAAGTACACTTATTCAAAGCCAAAACTCAAGCTGGCACTGAAGATATTACATACTGACGAATTTGATAACGCATTTGGTATATACACTCTTATAAGTGGTTGATACTTAAACGAAGAAACACAAAGAAGCCAACCTAGTTGAAACTTCTTCTACGAGAATGTCTTTGCCGTAAAATCTTGGGGAAAAATATGTAGTACCCTTTGTACCAAACTATAGTGTTACAAATAAAACCACAAAACTGATTGTCGGCATTTTGGGGGGATTCCGAACAATGTACTTTTAATCTTACACCACGATCGCTTGTAACCGCTGTTTTACTTCTGCCAACCGATGCTATTATTTTTGTAATGTGAGAGAGTTTGTGCGGTTCCCTAAAGCTGTAATGATTTTCCCCATATGGCCAAGCTGCCACGAGGAAACCAGGTTAAACAGTTTTGTTATGCAAGCGACCTTGTTCCCATGGTCGGTTTTTGTCCATAATAATAATGTTTGCAGAACGTCAATGTAATTTCTTGAGTGCTGTTGTGTTGCCTCTGCCTCTTCCCGGCGGTTAAAAATGGAATTGCCTAGACATAATTACATAATTAGGTTGGAGGAGGGCGGCAAGACTAATTCAATGTTAAGGGTGACTGGCGAAGATGCTTCAGGAGAGTGTTTATGACATGGGCTAATGTTTTAAAGTAAGGCAAGGTATATTTTGTCATAATTGGCCCTAAGACAGGTGTGAATTGTTATGCACAGTAGGCTGATATCGTGAAAAAGGTGTTAAGCAAAGATTCTTTGTCTTCATTAAAGGCGCATTCTGGTGCTGTCCCAGTAACCCTTGATTCCGGTACAGTCATATTTATGTGCTTTCATATGGTTTTGCTAAAAACATTGTCGTCTTTATTGTTTTACTTAACCCCTTAGGTCCTTATTGAACTCTTGCAAGTGTTCCAGATTCATTTTGTTGTGGAATGGAGGTTAAAATACTAAGATGGGTTTCCCTATAAGGGATAGAGGATGATAAAAAAAACAAAAAACCGGTTTTGTCTCATCCTCTGTCAATTTGTCTCATACTCCTGTATTAAGCAGTTGTCGTTTGGAACCTTGGCACGTTCTGGTATTCAATAAAAATGTTATTTCATACCTTTTATTTGGCCCCGTTATTGAAAGGGTGTTTGTTCGCCAACAGAAAATCATTTCATTCAACCGTGGTGTGGCACAATCTATCACCCGCATAAAATCGAGAATAAAAACTTGCAGCATACATAGGATTATATATAGAGACATAATTCGATCGCTGTAAATTGTATAAAGTAATGAGTAAAACAAGCCAAACAGCAAATCGTACACTAGCAATAACTTACTGTAGTGAAGTAAGCCTCCTTTATGCACTTATCGTTTCGTCACAGTGGTATCAACCCGGATTCGAACTGGCAACCCAGATCACTGCCATCACTAACACCTTTATCGACATGGCCGCTCCTCCACTGACACTCAACCCATTATTAAGGTCACAGCAGTGACCAGGGCTCCATTCGACCGAGAAGGCTTGCAGCCATAGGCAATGGAGATGGAATACAAATAAACACAATAAGCTCAATGAAGGTTTAAATAAACTTTCATAAATCGCTGTAAATTATATAAAGTAGAGAGCAAGACAAGTCAAACAGCAAAAATCATACACTAGAAATAACATAGTACAGTAAGCTGCCGAAATTCACGTACGTTTCGTCGGAGTTGCATGACCCGCATTGCATCAAGAAACAGGTTCAGGTAAAGAACATGAGTCATGTTTACAAAAAAATAACTAAGACAGTTGGGTTTGTTCTCCAGGAAGCAATTTGTTAACTAGTTATTTGGTTAATGACATTATGGATGATAGATGGCACTGCTATTGAATCGAGTTTCTGTTGGGAACCGGCATTGTAGAAAAGATCTCTTAGCAGAAAAAGTCCAAAACAACATCCGAAGACGAATGGTGAAGAACAGGAAAACTGGATCAAGTCTACACAACGAACATATTGCTGCTGAGCTGACTGGTATTTTAAAGAGCGACTCGTATTGTGCTCAAATTTGTAAAAAGTTTGAGAGACAAAAATTAAAGTAGGAAAAGAGGAGACTGGCTGGCCTCCAACAGTGTGAAGCTTTAACGTCAGTATTGCATTTTGCTATCAGGAAGCCGCCACCCTATCCGCATTGTGAGGGAAAACAAAACTAAGAGTTGAAAGGTCAGGGTTTGTTTATTAATGTCCATTGAAAACCTCTTTCTAGGATTTGTGTGGCGTAAATCCTTCTGCCAAAGTTAGGCAAGACTTCGCAACAGTGTATGAACAAATGTTAGCAAAATATTCCAAATCAATACGTGGGTGTATTCAAGTTGGCAAACGTGAGTTTTAAGCCCCAAACTGTTGTTACGAATGTTTAGAACATTTTCCGTTGCAGGCTAACGTTTTTGGAACTTAATTGCAGAGGGGTAAATTTGGTAGCAATGTTATGCTAGGACGTGTCATCTCATCTTGGATTCATCCTCGACTCAAAGAGAGAATGTTTTTCGCGATTTTATTTTTCAAAACACTAAATATTGTTTTACTTACATTCCTGTTTGATTGTTTCAGAATGTGGTGGACCATCACAGGAAACTTTGGCAACATCCTCCCTATAGACTGGTCTAAATCTTATGCACGTAAACTTCATATGCCGGCCCTGAACCTCAACACAAAAAGGGTAAGTGGAATTAAAACTCTTGAGAAACGTAGAAAAGGTTCAATATGTTGAAGAGTTTATACATTAGTTAATTTTTAACCTAAGCCATATTGGCTAACAGGCCCAATACAAGGCTGAACTTTCACAATTCCAAATGCCAAGAACATCTTTGTGCTACTGGTGTTATATTTTCTGGGAAATAGTAAACTGTGACAGCTGACAAATTTATATGAACAGTCCTGATTGGTGGTGTTTATTTTCATTTCAATTATAGCCATGATTATAAACAAACGTTGGCAGACTGCTGAATCCATTTGCCCATTATTTTCTCCGAATTGCAACCGTGTGAAATACTTCAGCGCCCCTTATGTATAAATTGTAGTTCTTGTATGGTACACATTTTAGTTAAACAACTGTGTTGTGGCAGCACTTCTCTGGTATGGTGATACTGCAGCCAGTCAACACCAAGGGGTTTCATAAACAAACGAGTAACACAAAAGAGTCGTCACATTTGCCAGAAGAAGTGTTGCCCCAACTTTGAAAAATGCGCTATTTTCATGGTTTTGACACCCGAGTGACGGATTTTGCTACAAGTTACTGATATTAGTATTAAACTCCAATTCATCAAGGCTGCAGTTACGTGTATTCATTCCAAAATCTCTCAGGTTTTGGTTAATGGAAAATAGAAGCTGCAGTCTGGTTTTCAAAATTTTCATACTTTTTAAATACAGCATTTCACACAAGACGTAAAGTGTGAAAAAATTCCATACAGAAATCAATGTTATCTGCTTTCAAACTAAAATAAAAAGGCACTAGCATATTCTTAGTGATCTAGAAAGGTTAGATTTTAATTTTCTATTATTCTAGAACTTGTCTGCTTGCAACTTGAGAATTTTTCCCGTTTTCTTTGGATGCATCTTTGGTCTTGCTTCACAGCATAAATGTTTGAAGCCCTGTTTCTTTCTTCATCTGTAAAGCCTTTTACTGTGAGCAGTGATAAGGCTGTATTACGGGGCTTCCCTTTCATGGCTAATGGACATGCACCCTAACCGGGACGGACGTAAGTGAAAACCAGCATGTGGCTTTAAATCGGAGCAAAGTGCTGGATTTTAGGCCAATGGGTGGTAAGATCAAATTGATACTTGAGCATGCTTTGAATGCTGTTAAGTTGCTTACCTTTACGGAATTGGCTAGATGTTTTGATTTATTCAAAGAATGTTTGCTGTGCTGCCAATCAGTGCGGAAGACGCCTTGTAGTTATTTCTTGTAGTGTCTATTCTCTCCGAATAGATGTTTCTCTCTGTAAAACCACTCCAAAGTAAAAATGAAGTAAGTGAAAAGTGTCCATGTTTGGAATTTGCTGCGTATTTCACTGTGGATTTCGTAACCATGTTTACTGCAATAAATTATTATTTTTTAATTGGTCTTCGCACGTAGGAGTGTGCCTTTTCGTAACTGTGAATAAAACGCAGCAGAAAACTTGAATTTTATTGTTGAGCCAAAATTTTCCTAACCATGAAGTAGCACAAATTACCTATTAAACATTAAACCCCCTAAAACTAGAAATTAACTGCTAACTTCCCTTCTCTCCTGTGGTGTTCCTCGTATTCGCACTTAGGGTATAAGGCACGCTACGCATATTAAGTGTATCTTGTATATACCATAAATCAATCGCCTATTAAGAACCTTGGCAAAGCTATGGCCCACCCCAATTAAATGTTTAACAGTCAGATATTGTGAAATTACCTGGTTATATGGGGGGGGGGGGTTGTAACTAGATTACTTCGCTATTTCTGGCCTTAAAGCTCTTTAGATTGTTACTTTTCTGCTAGAAATTGACTAAAAGCTTCATAAATTCATGGAAATCAATGTTTCATCCCCTTAAAACGTGGTTTTAACTGCCGATGAAAATGTACATTACCCATTATTTTATTGGCAATTTCCCTCCCTCTGGAACTCTTATCCCTTGATGTGAAAGTTGTCTTCCCTGCCGCACTCGTAGCCTCCCTTAATTGCGCATGTGCGGGTGCAGGCCTCCTATATAAACAGCTGGAATGGAGTCCGTCTCATCTTTCTTCCTAGGTCAGCAACGCGTGCGGTTGTCTTGAGCTCTTCCCTGTGTCTTCTGAAGCATTCCGGATCACCTTGCGCCAACGGCATACATTGGTTCTGTCTTCACGGCTTTTTCTATTGTATGGATTCTTCACTGATCCTTTGGACCGACAATTTTTTGGGTGCCTCAGGGGACTTGTTGGTTCTTCGATCCAATTCCTCGTCTAGCCCGGCGGGCTATGCTCCCAATCAGCACCTCCTTCTACCTTCACAGCCATCTGTGCCACCTGGCGGTCCGCCTTCCTCTCTGATGCCTCGAGTGCCACGGCATCTTCCCTCCCAGGCGGTTGCCTTTCGCTGGTCGGAACGACCGGTCTTCTCTAAACCCATCCGGGTTTCCTCTTTTCAGCCACGGTTCCCTCTGCTGCAATGGGCTTTTCTCCGAAGATTCCTGGGAACACGGTTCCTCTTTACATGTTGCACTCTGCGTCAGCCCCCTGGTCCGCCCTCTGTGTCACGACAAAGACAGTCACTCTCTCCGATCTCCTCGGACCGACTGGGGTCGTCGTCTGGTTCATCAGCAGCATTGCCACATCCAGTGCCTCCTGTTGTGGCTCTGTCCAGGCCTTCCGTTTTGGGGAACAGGCTTCCCTTTCCCCGTTTTCCTCAGTCGGCAAGCGTTCATGCCATTCCAATGGCAGCCTCCAATCCAGTTGTTAGTCCGTTCTGCTGTTCAGACTCCACCCTTCCCTCTATCAGAACCAACTACCATTTCCATCCCACTAGTCTACGGATTGGCCACTGTTCTATACAGACCGCACAAATCTGCCATACCTCATATTACCGGTATGGGGGGGGGGGGGAGAAGGAGGGCCCGGTCCTGATGGTTATCTCTCTCTATTGTTTGATCCTAAGGATTGTGTCCCAGACTCCTTTTGCAATTTGGTTTGTGCCTCAAGGATTCCTTCCGTCCGTTCCGACGGCTGGAACCTCAGCCCAGCGGTCACGATTCTACGGTGTTCGTCTTTCTTCTGCCAGTTCAGTCCAGCCCAGCCTTTCCCGTGTCTCTTCCTCGTGCTGTACATACAGTACTTCCGGAAAAAAAAGACAACAGCAAACACCTGGATCCTAATTCCCTAAGGGAACGGATCAGAGCGGACTGCGATCATTCGCTATGCATCCTGCGGCTAGCGGACCTTTCTTCCCTTTCTTTTCATCTGTAACTCTCAAGCAGGAACAATACATGCATCCATTCTATGACTTCGACCACCTGTTCTTTGGGTCCTCTGTCCGGCCGTTGACGTTCGTGGACCTAGGTCCGCTTTCTCTGCGGACCAACCTTAAAGTGGCACTATCACCGATTGAAAGTAGGCAGAATCTGGCAACATCTAGCGCTATCTTGTACTATCTAGCACTTGCTTGCACCACACAAAGGAATGCACAACAGCATTTCTTTTAACGAAATAAACAAGCTATGACCTCCTTAATTATTGCATGTCAATTTGGTATGTCCTCGTGCACCTGGGAGCAAGCTACGAAGGTTAACAATATGACTGCCGCTAGATGGCGCTATGGTATTTTCATTCGCTTTTCAATCAGTGATAGTGCCACTTTAAGGAAACCTGACTTCCCCGCTTCCACATTCTCCCCCAATCTTCTCTGCGTTGCGCCTTACGCAGCCGAGAGTCCCCAGTTGTGTTTTGGCATGAATCACTGGCCATACCGCCTTCTTCTACCGCTATCGTTTTCCATCATGTCGTCGTCCGAAGACTCCATGGTTGATTTACTTCAGCTTTGGATCCTTCTACGCCCCAAGTCCCGTCACTATGTCCTATCCCTAACCGCTATAACTGCCTAGGTTTCACTTCGGATAAGGAACATTTCGATCCCCACTCCTCCTGCCAATTTCATCAGGCCTGTAGTTGGTTTACCATAAAATGTGTTACCTGAGATGAGATTTCGGAAGAGAAATGGCGATTAATCGTGCGCCATCAAAGGGAATCCTCCAAGCATTGGATACGCACACAGCACCAACATGCTGCCTTGCTTGCTGTTCCTGCCTCTGCAGCCCTGCCTCTGATTCGTCCCGGTCCGTCCCTGTCAAACCATCAGTTCCAAAACAATGTCGCCCAAAGTCCGGAAAAACCCAGCCTTTTCAACCACCTTCTGTTCCAGAACTTGTTCCTACGAAATCTGAGAATCCCTTCCCTGTGTCTTCTAAATGAAAACTGAAAGCCACTACAGGCTTCCGCACTAAATACGCAGTTCCTGTGTTTTCTACGTCGTCATCCTTCCAAGCAGACACGGCCACTTCTCACCCAAGCGACCATCCACCTCTCTCAACATACCCTCCCCTTCCATGTATTACGGGTGCTGCCAGTCGAGTCCAGACTCCTCCACCATCGGTTCCGCCGCCCTTTCCTTCCGCCTCTGTGCTTCGTGCAGCCCTTATTCGTGGCCTACATCTCTCGGTCAGGGATCTCGAAAATGTGGACGCAAATCTTTCTTTTGTTTTGGGCATGAGCCAAGCGTTTTCCCTTGAACTTGACGATGCACGACCCTTAGCCGCGGAAGTTCCTCGTCTCCAGGCCCAGGAGGCAGAAGAAACTAATCAAATCTTACAATCTGCCAATCATTCTATGGCTGCTGAACTTAGTCGCACACAGCACAAACTCCAGCGACTTCGTATCAACTACGTTCTCCTCAAAACGAAGTATAATTGGCCTTCACCCTTGCCGTCTTCTCCGCTGTCGCATGCTTATTGCTGCGCTCGTTCCAGGACCCGCCAGCCTCACGGCCTGGCTTCCTCACGCACCCACCACACACGTACATCCGTTCCTCGTCCGCAAGAGACAACCTCCAAGCAGCCCGATTCTTTCTCCTCATCCCGGACACCCGAGTCCGCGGAACTGCCCTTGCCATCTAGCTCTGGCTCGGCAACACTTCACCCAGTTCCTCCGCTGCGCGTTCCCGATCCCCTTGATCTATCATCTGCCACCATGGACACGGGCTTGATCTTGGCCTGGAACAATGCTGCATCCACATCGACGTTCCACCGACTATCGCCATACAGTATGTGGCAATTCGACACGGCCTCCAACTTCATTCCCGTTTTCCCTGGCCTTTCAGAATTGCCCTGCACTTCTCCGGTCTGACAATTTTATGAGAACTGCCAACAGCGAGCCAAGGGTTGCGCATCGGGTTCCGTTTCATGCCTTAGAGTTCTTGCCTTCAATTTAGCCACTTTTCTAAAAATGCACTTTGAGGATCCGGTGTCACTCGACTTGCATGCGTCATTCCCGATGTTCTCTGGACTGATCTCTGATGTTCCTGCTGACTCCGGATACTCACCCTTAGTAAGTTTCTTGCGAACAAATTTGAAATGCAACAACAATCCTTCCGCATTTTACCATCATTCTTACCACGATCGCACTTGTGTATCATTTGCTGTCTCAGTTTTCGTTCCGCCTAGATACTTTCGCTCTTTTTAGTGAACTCTACACAGCTATTCCGTGCTTCGGCAAAGCACTGATTAATAACAACAACAAAGTAGTAACGCAACGCTTGTAATAAGGATGAAAATGAAAACAACACCGCTTAAACAGACAAGACTAGTGGTCTGCTCGTAGCCGGTTCTCTTAGCTACTCGACAGCCATTGCTCCTATTCCTGTCTTGACAACCGATTCCGGCCCTTCAACGGACTGTAAGATGGCAGTGCGTTCCAGGACTGGTTCCTTGGGCCGCCGTTCATCTTGGGTCCACCACACGTTGACGATGTCTGCCAATAAAATAATAGGTAATGTATTTTCATCGGCAATTAATAAAACAAAAATACCAGTGGCGGCTGGTGAATGTTTGTTTTTATTGCCTACGATGAAAATGTACATTACCTATAGGCCCATTACCTATAAGATGAGACGGACTCCATATAGGAGGCCTGCACCTGCGCAGTTAAGAAACGCTACGATGCGGCTGGGAAGACAACTTTCTACGGATAAGAGCTCCAGAGGGAATATGGGAACTGCCACTAAAATCCTCAGTAACAGGTAGTGTATAGTTTCATCGTAGGCAATAAAAACAAAAATTAACCAACTGCCACTGGTATTTTTGTCTTTTTCTGCACCAGAATGAACTAAAAGCTTCATAGAGTAGAATAGAAGATGTCGGTCAATAAGCTTAGAGCTGTTTGAAGGCCCAATCAGCAGATGTTAAGTGGAAGGTACCATCATCATCATTTCGTAAAGCACAACTGTTATACATAAAGCAAACCAGCTACCACTGTACAATTACTTATGTATGAAAGTAAAACTGTCATACATAAGCAAACCAGCTAAACTAGTAAACTAATAACTAAATTCTTGAACAAATGAGAATAAAGGCATTGCGTTGATGGAGTTAGGCCTAAACACCCTCCCTAGACAGAAGTAAAATTCAAATTATAACTTTGTTACGGCCCACGCTCCTCTTTTTTTTTGATTGAATTAATTTTAACAGCCCATGGGCGTGTAATACAGTAGGTGATGTACGGTATACTTCTTAAGTTACATTAATTAGTTATTACATCCATCTGTGACGCCAGGTCACGTGATGGATGTAATAAAAAGGTTTAAGCAGCCCTTCAGGTTGTCACACTTGAGATTGAAATTACCTAGTCTGGGAGATCCCCTTTTGCCTATGCCATTATTGAATCTTAAAATTAGGTAATGTAAGCCATAACATTACATTACACCTCCCATCGTTTCCCTTCAATCCAAAGTAAATGCCTCCAGTAGTGAAGCCAGGATTTTCGCTGAAGGGGCAAATACAGAAAAAAAGGCACTGTCACTGCCGTAAGCTTCTTTATGAATCTAAGAAAAAAGGGGGCATGGCGCCGTGGGTGGTGGAATGAGGTGGGGGGCATGCCCTGGCCCCTACCGTGGCTATGCTACTGGTGCTAAAACCCCCTCCCCTTCCCCCAGGCCTCCAAGATCAAAAAATAAATATAATAATGGAGTCAATGCCCTTCCCTTAAATTGCAGTGTAAAAATAAAATTTTTTTCAAGTTTTTGTCCAACACTGTTCAAAACTGGAAATTCCTGTGCATTTGCTCTGCCAGATTTGATGTTGGAAGTTGCATCAGAATTCTTTGAGTCGCTTTTCCTGGATGGAAGATGAACTCTTCGACATAGTTTAAGCTTGCATTTGCCTCCGATCCATTACGGTTTTGAAAAACGAAAATATAACCTTTCCACCTGGGCAGTGGCAAAAAGTATCTTAAATGCCTTGTTATTATATCCGTCGATCTTCGTGTTAGAGATTAACACTCTGGCCTGTTGTGACGTTTCTTCACTGTATTTCTCATACCACAGGTTAAAAACAAAACCATAGCGATCTTTCTTTTTTTTTTTAAATCGGAAACTTAAGACAAGAGATTGGTGTACTGACATAAAAAAAAAATTTTACCCGAGCAAGGTTTAATACGAACGTATGGCGAAGTGTTCCTCCCCTCAAATTGCATGCATTTGAGAGTGAAAGAAGACTAAAATCACAGTCGATGCGGCAGCCTCAGCACTACCATTTATCCAGTGACATAGGAATGGTATGGATGGGTTGTGAGTCCTAAGGTCCCTGAATGATATCATTCAAGAGTAAAAAATGACTCTAAATTTTAAGTCGTCGTGACTGACCACCACGAAGTGTTCTCAATACAAAAACTACGCTTAAATAAGCTTAAATAAGTTTGCAAACTTTTGAGAGTTTTGCAGGTATATATATAATGGCGTCATTACTATGGAAATTTATGCAATAAAAGTTAATGGAAATTTATGCAATAAAAGTTAAACAAAGTGGCCCAGTAAAAGTTACATTTTCGTCTTAATCGCAGTCCGTTTTCTGTACAAATAATGTTATTATTTTTCTTTTCTCAGGAAAGAGATTCAGAGGCCGACCTGGAGTGCGAAGACGATGACGAAGATGTTGCCAAAGACTTGGATTTGCATTCGTTGATAATTTCAAGTCTACAGCAGGAACCCATGTTTACGGCAGAAGAAGTCTTAGAAGAAATTGATGAAATTATGCAGGTATGACGATGAGTCACAGTTTAGGAAAGATTTTCGTGAACATTGGTCACTGATTTTGCAATGGCAACTAACAAAATTAAAGACTAAAAAGGGATGTAGCTGAAAAAGTGTTGTTATTCAGAAAAGCCTTGTGCAAGTTTCTGGGCAATCAGTGCAGTATGGTATGTTTTATGAGCTGTAATTAATGTGCACTTGATTTCAGTTTTGATTTGTCACAATAATAAAGTGTACTTAGCTAAATTTTAAAATCAATAAATCACAAGGTAAGGGACAAAGAAACAATCACCATTAAAGACCGGCCTTGTGAGTGTAGATATGTACACAAATATGTCAGCTGCTCCTTCGGTTATAAATTGCTTGCACTGCTGCCACTGCGTGCGTGGCACCTCTTTTGTTCAAAACGAAATCTAAAAACGAGAATCATTCAAGTCGAAATGCAGTCTGTTACCAACTTTTTTTTAACGTAATTTACATATAAAATTACTATTACAGTGATTAACCGCATTTCATCAATCATACACAAAATAATTCAAGCCTCCAACAATAAAAATTCTCATTTTCAAAGCTTTTCAAGCCTTGAATTTTGGTTTTCCAAATGTAAGACTTTTCAAGGAATTGAAGGCTTGTACGAACCCCGATTCTCATAAGACCCGTCTTTAATTCTGTCTGCTTCATTAAAATTCTAAAGTCTTTGAGGTATTAAACATTTTCCGTACACTACCACCCCTGAGATAACTTACACGACCAATACCTTGTAATGATTGAACAGGGAAAACTCTT
>JAHWFP010234575.1:65347-82562 GCA_023313725.1 Lithobius niger | reverse complement strand
GGGGGGGGGGGAGCTTGAAGCAAATTTTTTTAGGCGTTGATACTATTTTGTTTACATTAAAAAATACTGTCAGTGTCATCATCATAAGGTCTTTCTTTCAAGTACTGGTACTCACCAAATTAAACAAATGCCAATTTCTCTCTACTAAAATAAAATCTATTTTTTGGCATAAAAAATAATCAGTCTAAATATGTACGGTAGTTCATCTTGTGCCTTATCCCCTCCAGCCTCCACGCAAACCGAAGAGTCCTCCGTCAAAAAAGGTGGATTATAAAAACTGAAAAATTGAAACTTTCGAAAATATGCAAGAAGGTGGGTCAAAATATTTACCGCAGTGGGGTATTTTTTTACGGGGAGAGGACGGGAGTCACCCCTAGAAACGACTACGGCCTATCGTTCAATTATATAAAAAAAAAATTGGTCTAATAAAAAGTTTTCTTTCCGTAACACTGAACGAAAAACGGTCGGTGGAAGAATTTTTTTCACAAACAATGAACGCAGTTTTGTGGGTTTAAATAAGCAATATATTTGAAGTAACAAGTCGTGCTTCCTCCTCCCGCCACCTTTCATTACATAGGTGCAACGAAGGAGCACTCTACGACGCTAATAATATACCCCTATGTTTCAATAGTAAGCAAGTCAGCATTAGTCAAGAAGAAATCTAGCTATTTCTTTATCCGTCTTCAATTTATTCTCGGAATTCAACTTCGACCACTTTTCATTATCGTTCTATAGACTAACACGCAAAAATAGTTTCGTCGATCGCGTAACACTTTGGCCAAGCCCAAACAGAGATAGTGGCTGCATCATGGGGGAAATGAGCCATTTGACAGTGGCTACATGATTCCTCTCTACTGTAATGCTCGAGGAACGCAGCTTCTCAGTGTGCCTTTACTTTGGCAGGTTTCTTTCCCGATTCCGTCGTCAGGCGTGCGATCGAATATAGTCCCTAATCGTTCATTCAACGTTGGTTCGCTGCTTGGCCTGCTTTGGCGGGAATAAGCTAAACGGCGGGGGACTGCAAGAAAACATGAGAAAGATACAGGTAAATGCCACGTTTAACACTGAAATCGGGCTCGTGGACCACTTAATAATTGTTTGATGATTTCTTTAAAAACTACATCCGGTAGTGTATCGAGGAAATTTGATAAAAATGGCTAACGAAGTACTGTCCCTTTAAACAACACTGTACTAAAACAAAAATAATCATTACGTAAAGGGCAAGTAAGAGCAACGATTACACTTTTGTATTACAATAACAAGGCATTTTAAACGCTCATCAATACAAAAAACAACTGAAAAGTATTGCACACAACATTTTATACCATGGAAAGAAGGAATTCACGTTTTTTATTTTTTGGTACCGTTTCTTGCCACCAGTTGCCGCTGTCAAGCAACAGATTGTGCTTGCGTTCATAATGGATTCTCCAAACGAACAAACATTCCATGCGAAAATCAAGGGGCGTAGCAGGTTTCAGGGACAAACAGTTGGAAACAAGGTACTTTGAACATAAAATTCAAAGATTTTTTGATAGAAACTATCTAAAAAATTAAGGAATTTTAAGCATAATTTTTCTTTCTTTAATGAAACCAGGAGCGAATAAATGCCACGCACGTCCGAAGGCCATGGGAGTATCCATTTTGTAACTCTCGCTTTGTATTCCACCGTTTGCACAAGGCCGTCTGGGAGAGAAGCAGCAGATTCCATCTCCTGGCTCCAAGCCATTTAATTTAACATCGCCAAAATCATACTTTACTAAAGGATTGCTAAGAGGCTTTAACGCGAGCACTGGTGTAGAGTCGGGAGGCAAGACACGCAATTTCTACTCCAGTCGGCCTTGGCGCGAGAAACAAAATATCTTCCTCGTTTTAAATTTTCTTAAATGCTAGTTCTTGCGAATTTAGAGATTACTTGCACTATTCGCTGAACATGGGATATATTTCACACTTAATTATTACGTAAAAACCGACACAGTGTAATGTGTAACGGAAGTTTTCCCACAAAAGTAAAAACCAAGGTGGAGTGGAACGATACTATAGTATACGAAGGTTGGTCATTCCAACCTTAAAAAGGCCACACAATGAAGTGGGGGAAAAGACAAGGCCGACTGGGGTAGAAATAGCGTGTTCGTGTGCATGTCGGAAGTCAACTGGGATAGTTACAAATAAATTTAACAACAACAAAAAAGCAACCACGTAAGTCCCTTATTGCAGTCAAACTCTTGGAACACGAAGTCAGCAATTTTTCGGAAAAAAAAAACGAGAAAAAGCTAAAATCAAAGTGTGAGGAATCTCAACTGTGGTGTGGGCTAGCACAAATCGAACATTTACCATGATTTTCTTGCAAACTGACTAATATTTTTTTTTTGGAAAACCGGATGCGACTTTTAAGGTAGCCAATGTGCAAAGAAGGCATGACCCTTTCCAAACGAAAACTTGGGAATTTTAAGTTCATAACAACGATTATTGTGTACGCGGTTTATCTTGAGTTCTACAAGTATTTTATGAGCGGCTATCGTTTTCCTGGATGGGGCGTCATTAATCGACGGCCGCCATTGTTTTCGTAACCATCTCGGATATCAACAAGGCACTCTGCTACCAAAACATACAATTGATTATCTGTGTCGTTCTGGGGCGAACTCAACATAGGCCGCGGACACTATAATAGTTTTTTTTATTATTATTATTTATTTATTTCTTTTTTTTTTTTGCAACTGGAAGTGTTCTTTTAAGGAGGATTACCGCCAAATGACAAGCTGCAGCATCTATAGCCATTTGCCGCTGTCTACTTGTCTACCCCTTACTTTCAACAGGCGAAAAAACACACAAATTAATTTTTTTTTGCACAGCAAACAACCAACTTGCCTCCTTAATTATTGAGTGCAAAATTGATGCCCCCATCTGCATCAGGAAGCAAGCGGTAAAGTTAAGCCTAACGACATCACGGGCGCTTTTTTTCTGTATATCGACCATTTTGAAACGCAGATCTTGAACCGCTAGATGGGCGCCATCTAGTGACAGTAATATCGTTAGCCTTGACCGCTTGCTCTCTGGTGCACGTGTACGCAACCACTTTACATTCAATAATTAGTACCACGTTTCCCAACCGGGAAGGCGGGCCTCCCTTGGGGGGCGTGGAGCAACTGCAGGGGAGGCGCGAGTTGCTGCTGGCACCGTATAATAAAAATCAGTGGTGAACTATGCATCGCAAAGAAAGTTAAACTTTATGAGGCAAGCGAACTTTTCATTTGTGCATATCCACAGATATATTTGGCAAACTTCTGCAGACCGTTTTGTACCCATTTGGTAACACTGTCTCATCGTAGTGGAAAAAATACACAGCAATTGAGGTGGCGGTAGTTGCATGGTAGTCCCATTGGAGAGGAATGCCGTGGAAAAGGTTGGGAACCACTGATTTAGGATGCACGTGTCTAGTTTGTTGTGTAAAACGAAATTCGAACTATTAGTCGGTGCGATTAACTTGGCGGCCTTTCCATGGTTGAATGATATCACTACCTTCAAATGCCGATCGTTTTTGGAAACTTGGCGGGTTTTTCTACCAGTTTTGGTTTTAGGTGGATATAAATAACCAGAACACACAACAAAAGTAGGGAATCGGGCATCCAAAAATGGGGGAAAAACTAGCAAAATAAGGAATTGTTCCTAAAAAGGACGAAAAAAAAAAACGGAACCCCTGTAAAATACAGAAATATGACGAGTAATTTAAACTGCCACTGGGTTCATTTGGTTGCCTAACAACGTCGTGTAGTGGCAAAAAATGGTACTAAGCGTAGAAAATTCAAGGTCATCTGAGATTGAAATTACGTTCCTTGGTGGCACAAAGACCTTGTAATATACAATACTAACAATCTTGCACTAGCGCTTGTATCATACCAAGAATTTAAATATAAATTCTTGATCATACTAATGCGTGGGGTTTCTTTAACTAATTTGGAAACGCGTCAAGGTGACTGGCCTTTTAGTGCAGCGAGGAACGTAGTTTTAATCTTAGTTGGCCTTGACAAAATTTTTCGCATCTTTTCTCAATTTTCTACAAGATGCTGTATTCAGTTGTTGTGTTGTATTTAATAGTATTCAAAAAGGTGTATTATTGTAATACAAAAATGTAAATCGCCTTATTTACACTTCACGCAAAACGAACTTGGGATAAATTGTGTTTCGACGTTCCCTCACCAACTCCTTCGGAAAGTTTGGAGTCGCCACATTGAGGTGCGAACTGAACTGACAATGATTGTGCGAATGGCCAACAGATGGCGACACACGACTATCCATGGTGCGACGCTGCAGCTTCTATCGCTTCGATCCGGTTGTGCAATACGGAACATGCAGGGAAGGAAACGGTCGGTTCTAATCGTGCAGTTGAGTTTATTAAACTGCAAAATAAAAACAAATGGTGAGTGCAAAAAAACGTACATTAAACAAAATTACTGACAAAATTGTGCTCAATTAAACAATACAATTTACACGATTACATGCACTACAAACAGGTAATATGTGGCTAATTACTTTGGTTAAGTGTAACAGCCCGACAACCAGTACTAACGACAGCTCTGTGAAAACATGCAAACTATACAATCTGTTAACTGCTGTTAATAGAAACGATGCCATGGGACCCAACTGGGGCTCAATCCAGACCACCCGTTTGCAAGCTGGGCGCTACACAAATAAATGGTTCATGAAATTTTGACTTTTTCCAACCCCTCCTCTCCCTTCCCCGTCAAGTTTTTTATCGCAACTTTTGCAATCTTCCCCAAGCCCCAGAAAACGACATCTCACCATCACCCCATTACTTTGATGCTTTTTTTCGCTCTACACCGTTGATTATGTGATCCGCACCATAACCCAGTCCCAACCCCACCGAAACTTGTCATTTTCGTGAATCCCTCCCCGTCCTGTGAGACGCCATTATCATATGTGTAAAAGATAAAAATATATATATATGACCCTTTTAACCTTGATGTATACTGCACCTAAACTGAGGTGGAGCCTCCCCGTCTCTAAGACCAAAAGCAAAAAACGAGCTGAAGCTGTTCACACGGTTCTCAGAGGGCCTTGAAAGTGGGGAAAGTGCTAGGGTTTGCAAATAAAAATTGGAAAATCTTGATTCTAAAAAAAAAAAAACTGGAGATGTCCTTGAAAATAATGGTAGCTTGAAATTAGCGCATCCTTATTGTAATTTTTTTTTTATTTTAACTGAACTGTCAAGGGATGAATTTTTTTTTTGAGGTAAGTTGGGAATACATAAAAGCATGGGTAGATCTACCCATGATAATAGAGCCAATGTATTTTAGTTTTTGCTTAAAAAAAATAGTTCGCCTGAAACATGTGTTTTAAACAGCACAAATTTCAGCAAAACCTGTGCATTATAAGCAGTAATACGCACAGACCACCTCCCCCCCCCCCCAAGAGGGCAGGGCATATTTTCGCTAAAGACCCATAATCAGTTTTAGAAGCAAATATTTTTAAAAGCATACTATTTAGGCCATGCAAGGCCTTTTTTTCTGTAGCTTCCAATATTAATAAACAAAAACGTATCGTTAAAAGTTAAAAGTCAGGGTCTAAAAGTCAAAACCTGTAAGGAACACGGACAAGCTTTGACTGTAAGGGTCTAGGTATCAAATTTGGCCAGTAAGACGCTGCTAAGCATTAGACCCTTACTACCCGGTTTTTGACGAACAGCTGTCCGAGATCGTCCTATAAAGACCCATGAGATGAACCAATGATAGTGGGGGTGTGGGTTTCCTACTTTGCTTTAGGTTGACATTTTTTTCCGGTTTGGTAACATGGCAGAGATTCCAAGCAAGACAACCTGCTACAAGCATAAGCGTAGCTCAGTAAGCCACCTTTATGCACTTACGTTTCATCAAAGTGCAACGGAGAGATTAAGGTGCTATGCAAGTGATCTGGGGGCGAACTGGGCAGCCGGTTCGAATCCGGGTTTGCCACTCCGATTTAACGTAAGTGCATAAAGGTGGCTTACTGAACTACGTTACTTCTAGTGTATGATTTTCGCTGTTGGCTAATTTCCAATTTTCCGTACTAAGTCATTAACATGATCACCGGGTAGTAAGGGTCTAATGCTTAGCAGCGTCTTACTGGCCAAATTTGACACCTAGACCCTTACAGGCAAAGCTTGTCCGTGTTCCTTACAGGTTTTGACTTTTAGACCCTAACTTTTAACTTTTAACGATACGTTTTTGTTTATTAATCCGTGTTACTTTGAGAATTGTAATAAATAGGTGTGGTGGTGGATGAGGGGTTGGGTATGTGTGACATCTTTATAATTAATTTGTTGTTTGTTTTGTCGCGCCGCCTTTAAGCTCGGTAAATAGCTATGGCCTTACTAACCTGGCTATCGCTAATGTTAACAATAGAAACAAATCCTTTAATCTTCAGTCTACGTCTTTGCAGCTGGCGTTTGCTAAATGCCATTGTTGCATAATAACAATGTTTAAAACAATGTAAAACAATCAATCTTGTTGTTTAGAGCTCCGTAACCCCTGAACCACTTGACCAATTAGAAAAGGCCTTATGGAAAGGGCACATCTACGGAGCAATACCTGTAAAAGGAGCTTAGAACCAGCTTTACAGGACAAATAGTTTGACCTGTAGAAAGGACAGACGAAAGTATCCCCAGAACAACAACAACAAGAAGCAGAAGAAGAAGCAGAACAAGAAGTTGTCTATTTGGCCCCTCTCTGTATCTCGGGTTTTGATGGACTGAATTTCACAATTTTTGGACTGTAGAGAGGCCTTGACTTGTCAAGGCTAGATTCCAAATTTGGTTTAAAATTTTTTAATTTTGACGGAGTTATAAGCTCTCAAAGTTGAAAGTTTAACACAGAGATCCTAGGTCGACCCTTACTAACACTGGCTATCGCCAGTGTTAACTTCTTTGCCTTGCGTATAGCGAATTATTTGTACAACGAACGCAAGCCCCTACCCCCTTTTATATATACACTATACATGTGATTGGTTGGTTTGGGGCGACGATTGCCCAAGCCTTCTCCCCCCCCCCCCCCCCCTCCGTGATTCCGCCGGTTCAGTCAATCGTTAAAGGTAAAAGGAACACTAAGCCCAACGTGTCCTGAATTTTCATTTGCAGCTTGCATTTTGTCGGAGAATATTAGTTAACGAAGTAACGTCATTGAAGCGAAACCCACTATTTCCTCACATCTACGAAGGACTAATGTGCATTATGCCAATGTTTAAACCGCACCAAGCCTTGCCTTATCCAGACTAAATCATTAAAACTCAGTCTGCAAATCGTCGCTTTCAACAGTCTTTACCCGCGTGCGACAAATTGACTCGGTGTCCAAGAGTGTCAACAGCTAACACGGACTTAATGTCTTATTATTCATCGTAACAGTGTAGCATTCATCCAACCAGCCATTCATTCCTTAAACGACAAGAAATGTGTATATTCGTCTTATACGATATTTCCAGGATTTCGAGGAGTCGTACGAACCCATAATTAGTTAATCTGTAGGTCTATACTAAGTACACTAAAAGTATGGTTTTTACGATTTCTTAGCGATGTCCTTTGGCCAAGTAGAATGAACCAAACAGACCTATCGTATTCTAAAATAAAAACTGTGAAAACATGTGAATACAGCAGTTAAGGTTTCATGTGGACTAAACAGTACAGGAACACTGCGGTATGTGATACCTTACAGGAAAGTTTATTGGTTCTACTTTTGACTTCGGATCAGTTCAACCTTACCTTAAACATCAAACGATCTCATTTTTGTTTTCTAATCCATAAAGGAGTGTAGCAGAGCAGCCAACATTTTTCTGTCTAAATTTCATTGTCCAATACTGTACAGCCGTTTCGACGAATTTTAATCAGTGTCTTAATTTTTGGTGAAAGGGAATTCCCGCTTCGCCGTATAATTTTTTCCCCCAAATTACATATCTTGCTCGCGCTGCTGCGTTCGATGTGGCTAGCATCAGAAACCGCAACTAATCACACATCCCCTTCCAATTAGAACTGCATCTTTAACTTCTCCAATGTTCATTTTTTTTTTTAAATACAGGATGGTCCACAAAAAACTGACGACCTAACATTTTTCAAGTCCAACTTTTCTAGTTAGCACCCCTCAGAACCAGGAGAGGACAGAAATCTTCGTTTCATTAGATTTGATTTCTGTCCTCTCCTGGTTCTGAGGGGTGCTAAATAGAAAGGTTGGACTTAGAAAATTTTTGGTTCGTCAGTTTTTTGTGGACCACCCTGTAGTTTCAGTTCGCGAAACGCGAATTCCCCTTTTTTTAAATCGGGGCTTCACTTTCCGCGAAACGGGAAAAAATCTCGACAAAGCACCTACTAATGCAATGAATGCCATGATAAATTCTGGAAAAGACATTGAAAAATATTGCCCTAAAAGTGTACCAACAATAGACATAAGCCTTTACCTTTCACTGGGGTAAACTGATGGCCAAAAACGTATACAAGATTATAACGATTGTTCAGAACATAAGTATATAATATTGGTTTGTTGCAAACGCAACCGGATTGGCAAGGACCTGGTTGTCACTGACTGCCATCCGATATTAAAACTAAAAAAAAAATAATAATAATAATAAATAAGTATTAATTACGTAAATACTGGGTTCGAAGTCCAGTTCGGGCAGACAGCTTTCCTTCAAGCTTAGGTTGTTTATTTTGTTTTCACAAAGCCACTCATTAATACCAATTGTTTTACATTTAACCCTTACCTTGTTGTTTTTTGTTTTTTTTAATTATTGACATCATTCTCCATTTCAAGAAAATATAGTGTTTCACAACATTGAAAGCGTAATAACATAGTGATGGTAGTGTTGATATTGACAAGACACCACAAGCAAAGCGAGGGGTAAGCTTTTCATTCATCAGTGTAGATAAGGAATAGAATAAACAATAAATAATAAAAACAGGTCACGGTCGTATTAGACGATAATAATCCCTAACAAACAAACACAGAGACTTGACTGATTGTCTATCTTCACTACAATCTACGCAAAAACAGAACTTATTAAAAATGTCCGCCAAGTTTTCCCCTGTTCAGTCATAACGCCAGACGCAAATGTGAATTCCACCAATTAATATTCACAAGTAAACTGAAAAAGCTAATTTTGTTTCCTGCGCAAATTATATTTTTATTTGTCTGAATAAGGGACCGGTCGTTATTTATGGCCTCGGGAGAGGCGGGGGGGGAGGGGATGAAAATGTGACCACCAACCTTTCGATGACCTCCTCCCTTTGAAACCATGATAAAAAAACCTTCACCCCACCGACTTCATTTCCAAAAGTAATGTGACCCATCCATCCCCCCCCCCCCCCAAAAAAAATGCGCTTTTCGTGTACCTATTGAGACACTCTTCAGATGATTTTCTATAGTCAAATTAAGTAAGTTGCACTCCGCGCACCAACAAGTTACCACTAGTTATAAGGTAAACGTGCCTAGTTTTTAACGAATCGATACGTTGGGTTAAAAATGTAGTGTTTCAACGTAGTCAGCACCTGAAACACAGAAGACGTCAAGGAACCAGAAGGCAAGGCTATTCTAGAAAGTTTATTAAAAAAATTGTAAAAAATGTATACTTTCAGTACTTCAAAACATTGTTAACACTTATATCATAGGGGAGGGGTTGCTGAGACGTATTCAGAAAATTTTATTGCTGAAAGTGTTATTTTTGACGTCCAAAAATTACTTTTCTCCAGTTTGGTAATTTTTTTGTGTGACCCCCCATTGACGTGACACCCCCCTCACCCTCCCCCCCCCAATTGACGTGACCCTAACAACTTATGGCCTCGAGAGCACCCAAAAAAAACTCATGATCCTCCCCCCCCCCCCTTCCGACGATATAAATGGACCGGTCCCTGGGCTTACGTGTCATGTTGAATGGACCTCCAATTGCAATACAAAAATAAATGAGAAATTTATAAATTCGAAGTGAGTTTTTACGAACACGTAAAAACTCACTTCGAATTTATAAATTTCTCATTTATTTTACACGTAAAATGCGCAAGTTAACTGGACAAAAAGCCCAAGACTCAAAAAAGCACACTGAACGAAAGCTCAAAACAAAATAATATCAAACAATATTAATTACTTGTAAACACCTTAAAACCTGACTGTAACCAACCTCTTTTAGAAATCGTAGTAATGTTTCTTCGACCTTCACGTAATCCAAGTAGTCTACCTAGGTCTGCAGCCACTACATGCTAAAGTAGGACAAGCGTGAAACTTAAAATTCATGTCGGAGAAATATATCGACTTTGTTGGAGGGATATCCCAACTCGTTTTCGACCGCTGTACCCTTACCATAACTTGATTTCTTCTTAGTCCATTCTTGAAAGATTCTTGTACCCAAAACGCGATTCACATCCAATATTCCGCCCCTCATAATATGGTATAAGATCCGTACGGTATTCGAACGATTTGCATGGAAAAAGTGGGATGGACCCAATACCACTTAAAGGTGTAACAAATAAACATTCAATAAGAATGAATAATAAATGTATGAATACATAATGCAGCCAGAATTGTGAACATGTAATATTTACACATAATTTCCGTTTCCTTAAAAAATAAATGTGTAATGAATAAATAAATAAAGTATGGTTTTGGACCTCCAATTTGAAAATCAAGGCCCGCTGAGATAGCTGTGCTGGTGTGGAGCACGGCTACTATCTCAGCGGGCCTTGTTGAAAATACGTGAGCTTCTGAAAAGTCCCGTCAGCTTCTGAAAGGTGAGCTCTTCAGACGCTCACGTATTTTCAAATCGTAAGAACCAAAAGCTCACTTCATAAACTGTATATATATTTATTTTATTTATTTATTTATTACACATTTATTATTTAATGAAACGAAAATTATCTTTAAATATTAGATGTTCACAATTTTGACTTCATTATGTTTTTGTATTTAATACATTTATTATTTACTCGCTTTGATTGTTTGTTTATTTGTAACACCTTAAATGGTATTGAGTCGTAACACTTCCAAATACGCCCTAAATTTTTTTGACGGGACAGGGTAGGGTGGTTCTGAGAAGGTTAGATTTTTTTTTTCCGTTTTTCGTTTGCTTAAAACTATTCAGATTTTCAGAATCACCATGATTGGAGATGGAAGTGGGGAGGGCCAAATATAATATCAACTTGGGTTGAAATGAGAGGAGAAGCAATTAGCAATTCAGATCAGCACAAACTAATTCTGAAAAGCACTTCATTGCGTTTTAGTGGTTAGGCAAACACGGGAAAATTTCGGGGCAAAAATAATCGATAAAACAAACTCGTTCCACTTCACCCGTTAATTAACAACAGTTCCTGGAGCGAGTGACGCATAATAATGAACCTACTTTTATTTCATTAGGAAAAAATTAATAGTTTGCAAAAAATAAAGTAACGCAGGGAAGTAAACCATGTCTGCGGTAGTCATTTTACTAATAACAACCTTTTTGCAAAAATATATAAAAGTTATTAAAATTAAACTGAACGCAACAAGTTCTGTATTCCGTATTATCTTTATACGGCGAGTCATAAAAAAAAATCACCGGTAAAACAGTCCCATAAAAAATAAATCCCCGGAATAAAAACTCCTAAGGATTTAATAAAAATGTAATATTTAAGATCTAAAAATAAGAATTATTAAAACAAATCAAGACCTATGCGCATTGAAATTTCGACTTTAACATGGGAGACCTAGGTCAAACTTAATTTGACTACATAAGTCAACTACCGGTAGCCTCAGTAGGCACAAGGAAAACTTACTTTTTTGTGGGGAAAGTTCAGAATATATTTTTTTTTTACCTTGACGGGGAAGAAGGGGGAATTTTCTTCAGGGTATTCCAGGGAAGTACTCATCGAAATTTTACCGGTCATGAGTTCAATACAGCCGCATCCCCCCCCCCCCCACCCGTTTCTGGCCATAAATAATGAGCGGTCCCTTACATCACGAAAAAACTTGACAAATGGTGTGTTAGAAATTTGTTTATATCAGTTTGTGTTTCTTTAAAAGTAGTTCTTGGTGTAGTCCTTTACTTGATGCAAGATTTAACGATGTGACGGACACTAGATAGCGTCACGGTACAAAGGCGACATCAAATCTCATTCATGAACACTCCTCTACATCGGAAGTGTTCAAGCATTCACGCCTTCCCCCACCCCCCCTATCCCAGTAACGGCGCTATGGGTGGGCCAACGTGAGCCATGACCCCCCAACATTCAGATCACCACCATAAAATAATAAAAAAAAAACCAACTCAGCTTCATTCTTTTATTTATTTATTATTTTTAACCTCTTTGCAATATACATGTAGCCTAATTTATTTTTTGTGTTTATGGGGCGTATTTTACAAAAAAAAAAATTTAAGACTGTATTGAAGCATGTTATGCTCTGGTTAAATTAAACGGAATAAAAGTACCTAATGCGGCTGCCCACTTCGTCCCGAGATGTGCCCTCTGTCGGCCCCCCAAACAATTCAGTCCAGACGCCGGCACGGGGCGCGCCCCCCCCTGCTCTCCCTCCCTACCATCTTCCGAACGGAAAATAAATCTGTAAAGCTTTCCGCTTAAAATATAAATAAAGATCTGTACACTTGACACAAAGTATAGCCTTGAGGAATCGATTTCGCTTCTCCGAAACTTTTATCCAAAAATGGATGTGCGGAACGCCAGCCTTAACCCCACCCTACAAACGTTGGATCCTCGACTCGACCTTCGTGAATCCATTTCATCCAAACATCGAAGTAACTACAATCTGTTTCCAGAGCTACCTCCCAAAATCTTTTTTTTTTTTTTTGGTACACGGCACCGTTTGCTTGAAACGTGGCGCCGCCATGCTGCCAAAATCGGAAATATTCAGAGCGTTAAGCCGAAGGACGCCACTAGACAGCATTCCACAAAACCAGATTTAACACTGCACGTCTGTTAAAAAAAAAGGGGGATTGGTCGATAACCCACCTTAGCTATAGTCTTACTCAACCTTACAAACCCACTGCAGCGTATGATTTTTAGTTACGCAATTAGTTAAGAGTTTAGAAATTATGAACTTTCTACCATACATAACTAATGCTAGTCTGATTTTGAGCAACTAGTAACCGATGAAGGACGCAATTTGTACAAAAATCTAAATCTAAAAAAATTGCAAGAAGTCCCATTTTGTCCGAAAATATCTGGGACGTTTTTTTTTATCGAAGGTATTTTGCTCTTCACCCAGTCACCCAGATTATATCATGATTATATGTATCGTCACAAGTTTAGAGACACCCTCTCCCCCCCCCCCCCTCAGTGCATGGCTCTAGTCCGTTGAAGTTAGGCTAGTTTCATGGGAAAAAATGGCTACCAAAGTGGCAAAACTGTACAAGTTCTTACACCCAGTATTTATCTAGAGGGTTACCCGGACGCCCGCTATTTCTCTGCGACGATATTTTTTTAACGCATACACGTGTTACGTCATTGGCGCACTACTACTCCGTATTGAACCGTTCCACTGACGTCACCTCTGGCAGACTCGTCGATAAAAAAAAAAAATGGTGCACGAAAATCGCTCATTAAGTGGGTTAAACCTACCTAAACGTCTCTGTATCCGTCCCTGATCACACTCGTTCTGGTAGGAAGCAACTTTTTCGATAAATAAGCAGTAAATGCGGCCAAAGCTTCTACGATGTCGGTGACTGACATTTCCGGTAGAAGTGTATTTATGTAAAGCGGTAAAAAAAATAATAAACAATTCATCCAATCGAAACTCAACCTTTCGGCTAAACGCATCGTTAAATCTGTTGAGAATACCCGCATTGGCGCACCCATAATTTTTTTTTTGTGCCGGTAGGGGGGCGGGGGGGGGGGGGGGGGTGGATGAAATTATAATTAAAAATGGGGTGAAATAAAAATTCAACTAAAGTGGTCGAGAGGGGTTGCGGTAGATCCTTGGGAATTTGGAAAATAGAATAATAGATAATAGGTTTTCAATTACCGTAAATGTATTCTTTGCTTGCTTTATCAAATTTTACTCTAAACTTCGGTTCTTGGTGGGGGGTGGTGGAAAAGGGTGCCACTGGATTCCCGTCAAGCTTTTCGCTTGTTTGAAGCGGTTGTCTGACTATAATCAGCATTTCACGTAATCGTCCACAATAGCTTCCGACTAACGCCACCGGCATTTGAACTAAAAAAAATTATCCAACCAGCGCCACCATTTATTTTTGAGTAGCGCACACCTCCGGTTCGCGGAACACCGCTATGAAACAAACAAACCGAAATTGGAGTTAAAAAAAAAAGGCTTGAAGCTTACCTGTACTGGTTGTAGAGCGTTCCAAAACTGCGGTTGACGAATGCATTTTTCAGCAGCGACGATGCACGCAGGCCTCCCATTCTGCACACACAGCCACAAACGGATTCTGGCTTGCGAGAAACTAAGAGCGTTGGTTCTATCGCGACCGGAGCATGGAGGCATACTTGGCACCGAGTCCGTTTCGCACAAAAATTCTGAGTCGTCGAGTCGGGCGTTGCGACCTAGCATGCAGTGTGCCAAGGCTTGGGCAAGCCGGTCTGACTGCACTGAGTCACGGCCATTCAATGAGTCACACCACGTGGAATGAAGGGTCCTCTTTTCTAAGTAATCTAGGGAAGCAAGTATGACCCAGGTACGGGAAATGAAAGCAGCGTAACGGGGATTCCAGGAAGAGGCCCTCTCTTCCTCCTGAGAGGAATTTTATCCGGAATCATTCGCCATTTGCGAGTAAAGAGGAAAAGTTAAAGTAAAGAAGAAGGGAAAAGACGAAAAAGAGAATAGAAAAGTAAAAAAAAAAAAAAATCAAACGGTGAGTGAATCGAGGCAGCGTCATTGGAGGCGGAGATTTTATTGATTTCTGCAGTAACGCGATAACAACAACACAGCAGCAGCAGGGCCAGACTGATTTCATCAAATGATGATGATGACGATATCTCCAAAACTTCGGAACGCAGTGCGGCATAAATGTCAACGCGTTGCGTTTTTCCCACTCGGGAATAACCCGGCGTCTATGCAAAATAACTCGGCTGGCGATTTTTTTCCTCTTTTTTTTTTCTTTGTAGCCACCACTTCAAACTTCAAACTCTTCGATTTTTTTTTTCATGACCACCACGCTTTCCCTAAAATGCAGCGATGCGCGTAAAGGAGCGTGGGTGCTTGGCTCGCAAAGGGAAACTGAAGAGGCTTGGAGTTAAAGATAATTTCAGGAATTCGGAAGATATGTCTTTCCCACAGAAAAAAAAAGGAAGGAAAACTGTCTGCGACGAATGCAGATTTATAGAGAAGTACAAGAACTATGCGACACTTATTCCGTCTGTCTCTTTACGCAGAAAATTACTGGAATTTGTAACAAAAAATTTGAAAAGATTAGGTCCGGTAAGCGATTGCGTTAGTGATCGTGCAAATACACAACTTCAACACGCAGTACGCTTTTAAGAACTTCCAGTTTCAGTGTCGAAGATTGAAAAATTTCAATGGCAAACTGCAACCAGTTTTATTTATTTCTTCGTTTATTTATTATCACAGTAATACATTATGTAAATAAGGCTTCTATCTGTGCAGAAACCTAGTAGCCGAACTCTGCAGTCGGTCTAAACACTGAACGCCGTCGCACGAAAAAATGTTTTGTTTGTGCGTGTTATTTTGTGGTTACTTTCAAACGATTGACAGATAAGTCAAACGTTCTGTTTATCATAAAAAGTAACTTGCACCTTAAATATATGTGGTCGTTGTCACACGGTATAAATGTTTGTTTACACATATAAAAATCTTTTAACGAGGAATGTTGGGGATAACCCCGATGGTGTTAGAAATAGAGGGTTTTGTGATATCCGTACACACCCACGATACCTACAGTAATAAAATCGTTCCTTTTAAATGTAGAAGTACCTATGGTAAAATAATAACTAGTGAGTTATGTGTGAGAATATATTTCATGTGTGAACATCCCAGTTTTTTTTTTTCATGCTCTTTAGTCTTATTTCGTTCAGTGTATTTTAGTCAATATTTTATTATAATTTTTATTGCTTTTTTCCCTGCCTTTGGTTCATCGCTATAAAATAAGAAATGTTCATCCTCGCGTCAATTTTCCTTTTCAATGCAGTTAACTTCGTGAAAACGGGCGCGTTGGTATAATTATTGCAACGCAAAACGAAAGCTCCGCCTTAAATCGAAACCAGCTTCTCCGCACAGCACGCTTCATTGCTTACGGCAAGAAGACAGCGCTCGGGAGTTTAATTCCGTGCTCGTTTGAAGTTTCAAGGATAGGCCGAGTGCAGGCTTCCCAGTCCTTGTACATTTCCTATTTTCTTATAGGATTCCTATAAAGCTCCTATAAATCGTGAAATGCTCCTGTATTTCCTATATTCCTCTGTTCCGAACTCAAATGTTGCCCTGTTTGTGGTGTGTTACCTCGGTACACTAATTATTTAGATCCTAAAAGAACAACATCGATCGACCCCTTCCGTGGCACTGCCGCACGGGATGAAAACGAAATGTGAATTAGTCGAACGGCCAGACACGGCCAAGTAAAGCATGTGCCGACCATGTTGTGTCCTCAAAAGTGGTTTTAATCTTCTTTATTATAGTGTAGGACGACCAAAAATATTGTTGTCCTATAACACCATAGGAACACACTCCCACTGCATCCAGGCTAATAATTCCTATAAATCTCCTGTAAATATTGTTTGATTTTCCTATAAGCTCCTATTTTTCAACAAAGAATTCCTATATTTCCTTTTTTTTTTTTCCATTGAAGATGGCTGGGAGCCCTGCGAGTGGCGTAACGTACAGGTATATTACGTACGCAATGCCTATGCCCCAGATCTGTTAGGAGGCCGGAGGGGGGGGGGGGGGGACCGGTTTTGCCTTAAATAAAAAAATTCAAGACTACTGACGAGTAACTCTGCGGTATGATGAAGAAATAGACAATAATCAAACATTAAGAGCAAGGAAATATATTTTATTTGCAAACCTCACTAGGGAAGTCATTATTTTCAAGATCCTATACCGTTCATCCGCCGACTGCAGCGTCGCATGGACCGCGTCAGCCGAACAACTGTTTCTGATTATATTAATAAGTTCCAAAGAAAGCTGGGAATTTGAAAAGAAAAATGACGGAACAAAAAGAAAACTAAGATCATGGCAGCGCTGTCAGGTGTCGTTCCCTAGTAAATGTGCATTATTTAGGGTATTTTTTTTTTTTT
>JAHWFP010234575.1:25249-49831 GCA_023313725.1 Lithobius niger | reverse complement strand
TAATGTTCCGTTTTTTGGCAAACAAAAGTGGGTCGACACACCGTACACTTGATCGATAGACCAGACCGCAGAAATTAGAATAAAAAAGAAGCAAAAAAAAAAGAATAACTGAACCGTTTCGATTAGAGGCAATTAGAGGTCGTATCCCCATGGAACTCACATCTTTGAAGGTACACAAATAAAAACGGATTAAAGTTCAGTCGAATGCAATGAACTGTAATTTGAAATCCATTGCACGGGCAGCTGCTAGCACGGGGTGTCAGAGTCGATAGGCGTCCAGGTCCCAGCTCCCGGGTTCGATCCTGGTGAAGGTAAGTGCATATGTGCGGGTTTTTCTCCGGTTGTTTCCCGACCGTTGCACGAGGGTTTCTACAGAGTACTCCGGTTTCCTCTCTCATGTAGCAAAAAATAACTCATAATGGTGGCGTCTCTTTCTATTTCTATTTTCCAGAAACAAAAAAAAAAGTTTGTGACATGCCAGCCTCCATGCACACCGTAGGTAGTAGTCAAACAAACTTAAAAAATAAAAATAAAAACACATACACACGAAGGAATGCACAACGCCAAGTGAAAATTTGTTATGTCACCTGGGATTGACAATATCAATGTATCAATGATAGTGCCATAACCATTGAGTAAAACAATCCTTGTTCCCAGAGTTTAAATTATAGTTTAACATTCGATTGAACTGTAATCCGTTTTTATTTGTGTACCTGCACAGATGTGAGTTCCATGGGGATACAAACTCTAATGCTTTTTACTGAACGACGAAGGTTCAGCTAATTAATTTGGGTATTCCTATGTTTAAAAAAAATGCATTATGCCGTAACTACAACAGAGGAATATCAAAAAAAATATTCGCAAAAAAATATACTGTATTGCCAAGATTATATAAATGAAAAAAAAAGAACATAATTTACACTTCATACAGCTCAGGACAATGAAACCATAAAACTCCACATAATGTTATCTGTAAACAAACAAAAATAAAAGGCAATAAACATGTGTCTTTCAAACATAGCTTTGCCGTCTACGTTGGCTTCTTTGGTGCTTAGAGCCTCAGGCGCAGGCTTTAAGAGTTTGCTCCCGAGTTCATAGAGCGCGCAAAACATCTATACTTACTTATGGTAAAGTTTAAGTATTTTTTTAAATTTAATAACTGTTTATTTTAATACGAAAAAATTTGCTAAATTATAGCAATTTTAATTTTTGGTTAAATAAATTTTAAAATTGATTTTCAGGTACTGAAGCGCTATAACCATTCTGCATTCAGTTTCGCTTTTGGTTTCGTAGGCGTCTTGGTGGTGCTGCCATCTAGCGACGATTTCGTCTGCTGAGAGGGCGCTGCATCCGGAAATAATGCAGGTCGTCCGCTTAATCCACGTCAGTGTAACTGTAAACGTTTTGAATTTATGTCTTCTGTCTATGATCTGTATGGCATAAGCTGGAAGAACCTGCCCATAGTCGGCTACCATGGTCGTGTCTATACGCCGAATTGGTTGAAGATGAAGATATGTGCCTGGGTGCTTTGGATTGTGTTGTGGTAAGTCGTTAAAACTGCGTTTATTTTGAATGCGAGACGACCAAGCAACGCTGCATTCCATGTCGCAAGCCTACTACGGCGTATTTAATGTCTAGACTCACAGACGTCTGACTGTAGGGCGATGTGTCAGTTTTGCATGCCGAAACGATGTTTCATCGAATCCTGGGATCCAATTGCGATGTTGATGGGGGTAATTTAGTGCGGAAATGGCTGCGTCTTTGTCGAGGTCTTTAAGACGCTGAAAACCGGAAGAGATTTAGGCCAAGGTCGGTAACATCTGACGGAGGTATCGGACGTGTTTATCACGATCGATATCGTAAATATTTGCCTATCCAAGCAACAGGATTTTTTTTTTTTTAGATGGGAATACGGTTAGGTTAGAAAGAAGGGTTAATATCGTTGGAATAACTTAAATTAAGTGATGTGGTTGTGACCCTGAATACTCGAGAGTAAACAAAAAAAAAATGTTGACTGCACAAAATCGGTTCATTCAGTATCTTGATGTTTTCTCGTACGTAAGCTAAAAACGGTGGAGGGTTTCTACGTTACCTAGCCACGTTACTGTGTATTATTTCACCCCAGGTGGTGGTGGTTTTTTTTTTTTTGCGGGGGGGGGGGTGTCCGGGGAACAATTGCCTAGCCCCAACACACGCCATACTTCGCCATAAAGCTGTGGATTTCCCGGCACGCGGACACATAGGCACCCCAATTTAGGCACTGGACAAATAGGCACCAAGTTAAAAAAAAAATTATTTTAAATTTGAGATGGTTTGTCTTCAAATTTTGTGGCGGGGGAGAAAAAAGTTTGCTATAAAATGTTCATAACGTTCAAAACTGCTAAAGACTGTTGGCATCTTTATTACACTAGCTTCTCTGATGTTACGTACTGCGAGGCAGAGTAATTTGGAACATTAATTCAGCACTCAAAAATGTCTCGAAAAAATGCAAGAACTCCCCTAACGGTTCACCACATGCCTAAGTGTCCCAGATTTAAAACAAACTGATACAGAATTTGAGGGCAATCTATCCCAATTGAAAAATAAAATTAAAAAACTTGGTGCCTAAATTCAGGTGCCTGTATGTCCTACATCTGGATTTCCCACGTGAAACTATTTACCTGCCCAGGTAAATTCTAGGCAAAGTAAGTCATATGTACCCTTGCGCAAGTCAACAGGACCACTGAAAAGTAACGCAAAAACTATGTGTGCAACGTTCCTTGAACCTGCGCCTAAGTACGGCAATTTTATACTCGTGGTGATAAAATTCGAAAAAACGGGCAACCGTCGGACACAGTGGTAATTCAAAGATGTATTAAAATCTAAAACGCACACTTCCACCACAGCAGAACACTAAATCTCAAACTTCAGAGTTTACTGTAAATTTTTGACGGGTCCTATCACTTTCAGACCAAAATATACTGTAAAAAAAGAAATAGCACTACACCATATCACAATCGTCTTCTAGTAAACATTGGAAACTCTGCGCTAGTCTGAAGTTTGACTGAAGTGTTCTGTTGGGGTGATAAAATGAGTATTTCAATTAAAATTAATGAGAATTAAAATGAGTAATTCAATTAAGTTATTGAAGAATACCACATGCAAAATGCACTGACGACTTTGATTACGATTACTAGTGATATATTGTTTTGTAGTGGGCACAGTGAGCGGCTATAAGGTGACCAAGTACATTCCGAAGAAATCTAGTTCTGTTATACGGTTTGCAAACGTTCGTGTTGGTGTCGCCACTCTAAAAGTCCTTATGGGTCTGTCTTCCATAGGTTATAGGTGTTGCCTCGCTGTGTATCTTGCATACGTACATCTTAAGTACCCACATTTAAATGCCTAGGAGAATCTGGTTACCGTTGGTAAACTGTAGGCAGGCATGCGTCTATGACTTGTTTTTGTGCTGTTGGTAGGCTTGTCCACCGGCCCTAAGCTTTTTTGTTGCATTACTGTACTGCACTTATGTTGTGCGCGATGCAACATAACTTTCGTATTAAAGTCTCTAAGTGCAGTAGTGTGTAAAGATCTGCATAAAAATGCTCATTTTTGACGCCTCCATGGCAACATCATCTGCGTGTGAAGTCATGCTACGAAGAAGCATGTGCCTGATAGTGCGACAGCACACATTTTATCATGTTGCATCATACATCCTACTAGCCTACGATACTACTAGATTTTATCACTACAAACAGTAAAAGTGAGTAAATTTATCTAACAGGCCATCAAGGATGTTTCTGTTTGTTACAAGATATCAGATGGCACGTAATAAAGGATGGGTATTGGGTGATACTGAAAATTTCGCTTAAAATATCTTGAAGATATCTTCGATATCACCAAAAAATTTTGTGGAAATAAAAACACAGGATGAGCCTGTTATGTTATCACTCAACAGAACCAGCCCACCATGTTATTGGTTAGATGTTTGCCTCACGAGTGAAACTTTTGATGCCAGCTCATAAATGTGCTGCTAAAAGATGTTTTTACCAGTTAACATATAATGCAAAAAATATAGGCTAATAAAATATTATTATTTCCAAACCAATTTAATTTGGTAGAAACGAGTTTGCGATGTTATCATAATGACATCATAATACCAAGGTCGGCATCTCTAAACAAAACCTTACAGCATTGAAATATCACGAAATAACTAGGCCTACTGTACCGTAGTGTTCTCCTAATTAGGCTTATTGTTTTTGAATAAATGTTATTGTGAACCCCACGTAGGCAATAGACTAATTCTGAAGACAAGTCTGTAGACATGTAGTCTACTCCGGGAGGTATTGAAAGGTAGGACGGTATCTAATTTTTTCTGCTATTTATTTGCAGAGAACTATTCTGCTTAACCAGTGCTCGGTTTAAAAAAAAAATTCTCGCTAGTTACTTCCATACCTGTATGCTAGGGGTATCCTGTTACTTATTGTGTGTGTTACTTCTTTATTGTGGAAATTTGAACTGGAGCTGCAGGTTAATGAGGCAGCCTGCAGCAACTATGAGGTTCCGTAATGTAAATTATTAACATTTTCTCCTGCTTGTAGCCATTGCTACATCGTTTTAGCTTTTTCGTTCTCTGGAAAAATATGAAAGCTAGTTTTAAATAAAAAACGTTTTAGAAGTTGGCGTATGATTGTAAAACGAAAAACAACGCATGAATTCATTGATGTCGTAGACCTCCATCTTCTATAGTACTAGCCTACGAGAAAGTGAACCATAAAAAAGCCAATTAGCATCGTACTATCATAGCACCCTCCAGTCCGTTTATGAGCTCTTTTAACTTTGAGGAATCTATGTTTTGCTCAAACACAACTGACAGTACTACCGTACATGTTTTTTTTTAAACTTGATATATTTTGATGTACACGTATGTTTGTGCAAAGGAAGTGCAACAACGGCCATAAAAATTCCAACCCCTGAAATTCCGTGGGGCAAGAGATTGGAAATAACCCACAACTTCCTCTACGTTTATTGCTGCCAAAAGTGAACTGGCAGCCAAGTTGGGCATTACGCTAATAAAGTGTGGGGTTTTAGGGATGTGCCGACTGCCGATTATCAAATATTGACCGATTTTGACGTTTAATACACCATTTTAACCCTTTTTTCGCCAGCTTTCCAATGGTGCAAACCACAAGTCACTAGCTCCACTCATTCTGAAGTTTTTTGTAAAAAAAAAACCACTTAACTTACATTTTTAAACATGTGGCCTGCAAATGGGTAAGAAAAATTGCTCCTTGCTGGTAATTTTAGGACTAATATATAGCTATACCATAAAATGCTTGCCTGTTGATTAATTAACATTAACATTTTCACATATTTAAATTTTTCCATCTTTTACAATTGTGTGGAAAATGTTTGGCTGAGTGCACATTTTTGCTCGGCGCGGGCCCGCCGCCCGGCTGCAGAAAAAAGCTTTGTAGCCTACTACAAATCTTTTTATTTTCTTTAATAACTTTATGAGGCTACATTAAATCCCCTTTTTTTTGGTAGTAAATTGGCAGCAGAAACTAATTACACTTTCATTTTTTTTTCAAAATAGGCTAATCTTTATTTAGTGTTATATCGGCAGTTATCGGTATTCAGTTGTGACAGTAGCCTAATCGGTGTCGGTACATCGGCACATCCCTAGTTTCTACTATTAGGAAGAGAAACGGCGCATGTAGTTCTTGGATTTCTTTTAAAGTAATAGGCAAATACCAAAGCTGTGACATAATGGTTTAATGTTAAGGTGGTTATAGAAGTCTATCATGGTATTGACGCTTACTGTTTCACTTAAAGGAGGGTTACTTTCCACCCCTAAAACTTGGACTGAGAATAGTAGGCCTATGCCTCATACCCTTAGCCTAATGCATTCAACTGATAATTTTGTAGTAATTTAAGACTCGCTGCTGAGTAATTTACCGTAGGGTCTACTTTGCATGGGCCTAACATACGATTAAATACAGAACAATTATGTTTAGTAGTCACCTTCGTCTGCTATGATTTGTTCAGTTGTACGATTACCCTTCTTTGCATTTAAACCAACCCAAGAGAAAATTAGTCACTGTACATTTTAGGCAGGCTAAACATCTAGTTAGTAGAACGCATATACTAAGCAAGCAATGAGCAATAACCTTTAAAAGCGATGCTGAGTCTGATATGTACTTCGGCTTTAACACTGTTATCTATAAGGATGTAAAATGAAATCGGGGAAAAGTGGGGTCTAAGTCAAGTGATAACTGGCGTGAGGAAGTTCAACGATTGTAAGGCTTGTTTATTCACATAATTTTGTGACAGATATTCGCAGCATTGGAGAACAAATTTAAAAATTGTTACTCAAATCTCATTGGCCTTCTTCTTTTGATTAATTCTTCTGATTTTAAATTTGTTACCGTACGGAACCGGATTTATTTAGGCCTATTTATCATTCTGTGTGAAAATGTCAATTAAAATTCATTATTCAGACAACTCCTATCAGACTAGCACTTAATCTTTTATATGCTACATCCAAATATTTTCATTTGACCGGAGGCAACCACAACAACTGACAGAAATAAAGAACCCATACCACAAAATAGAAGATGCACTTAGCGGAGTTAGGCTACTTCTTGGGATTCATAGGATCATTAAGTTTCAACCAATATGGGTCGAAGAATTAATTTCCAGAGGAAATTTTACTCGCCTGGAAGTCCTTCATGTATCTCAAATCCTTAGCTACGTGAAAATGCGCAAGTATTCACGCTGGCTACAAGAACTGCTCAAAACTTGTCCTGTCACAAACACAAGCCTATTTTTAGTCTTGTCATAACTTCAAATGAACAACATGGCAGTAAACACTATTAATTCGATATTTAATTTACAGTGCTCTGAGCGTCTCTCATTTCATTTGCAACAAAATTTGAAAGACAATGAAAACTACAAACCACACAAAATTTTAAGAATGTAAGTACAAAAAAAGCATGAAATAAACAAAAACTGTACAATTTCCAAACACTCAGTCAGTATAAAGCTTCCTGTCCTTATTTCTTCAACTCTTTAGAAAGGGAACCGGCAGGAAGAGTTTAGGTTAGTTAAGTGATATGGTTCATCAACAAAAGGCTTAGGTTCAGGTATTGTGACAAAAGTACAGTGTTGTTTTCTGCAGTCAACACAGGATTTGAACTAAAACCTTTGCAAGCACTTTCCCCCATACCTTTATTTGCTGTCCCAAATATTATGATTACATCCCTTCCACACGAGAGGTCCCGGGCCAGGCCTTGGACCCAGTCCGGGACCTCTTTGTGTGGAAGGGATGTAATCAATACTATTTGGGACAGCAAATAAAGGTATGGGAAAAAGTGCATGCAAAGGTTTTATTTCAAAGTTATAGTCCATGCAAAGGTTTCAGTCTGTTCCACGTAAGAACCTCAACGCACCTCCACTTGATCCTCCAGGTTTATTCAGGTCTTACTTGGATTTTTCCGACCCTGGTATCTGATGATGGCTAAAACCTTGTTTCCATACACCAAGTCCTTGCATCACTCTACCTTTCTAGCTGTAGGTCTAGAGCCACAAGATGTATTGGTGTTGCAGTTTCCTGCAGCCAGGGTAAGGTAGGGAGACAGGAATTTTTTGGACCCTCCTTAATGTGCTTTGGGTGAGTGAGAGCAAGGAAGCAGACACAATGGAAACTGTTCCGACTTATCTGTTCTGATCCGTTCTGCTTAGCAACGGATTTTCAGACTGCAGAGATTACATAATTATGGCATGCTGAACTTGTTTTTGAGGGAGTGGGTGCACGTTGCAACCCCACTATGCCCGGTGCAAGGAAGAACGCCAGAAAGGATGGTGATTTCAGGGTTTATTCCAGGGCCACGCAGTCTGTCCTTAGATGTTATCCAGTGGTTCAAGGATGCTCTAAATCGGGCTTGTAGCAGGATGGCATACTTCAGGGAGTGTCGTGGCTGGTCATGGTCGTGGCTGACCAGGCCCCAGAGTGAGGATGAGAGGGGCTGTAGGGTCGTAAGTACCTAGAACTGCAGCCAGTACCCACCACAGGTGGTGCAAGGTACTTCCTGTAGTATATCCTGGCATTCCATGAGCCATCTCTGCGAGCAGCTACCCGTAGGGGCAGGCAAGGCCAGAGCCATCCGGGCCACTGATCTCCAGTTACTTGACCATTCATCAGAGTACATAGCATAACTGGAATAGATAAAGATACAGAGTATACAGAATACATAGCATGGATCCATAGCATCAAGGTAACGAGGTCCACCAAGGCCCTAGCTTAAGGAATAGGAAGAAGCTGTGGAAACCGTCGTTGCAACGTGCGTAGGACTAAATAAGAAATGGCAAAGGATGTGTAATAAAAATACCGTTAAAGTCCCTGGCTCTCCTACCTTCTCCCTCTGTCTAAAGGCAGGGTAAAGCCTCATTTCCACTACAAACTATCCTCACCTTACCCAGCCTATAACAGATGGAGAAGATAGAGGAGCCTGGGACAATGGTGTTTCCATTGCACGTCCTTGGCCATTTCTTATTAGTCCTCATGTGCGCGCACTTACTCAGGACAGAGTTCAGCATGTCACATTTTCAAGAAAAACTTCGTTGAAGTTCGTACTGTGGAACATGATGAAATTCCAAAAAAGTTAATTCACAAAAAAATCACGCACATTTCCACAAACTAGACACTTACTCCTATGTCCAGCAAATTTACAACAACTAACTGTTGTCATCATCAGGCTTTTAAGGTTGAATTAGTCCCTGATCACATCTTGCTTCAACGTTGTGTACAAGCGCCGTTTTCGAATTCCTGAGCAAGATGTGATCAGGGACTAATTCAACCTTAAAAGCCTGATGATGATAACAGTTAGTTGTTGAAAATTTGCTGGACATAGTAAGTGTCCAGTTTGCGGAAATGTGCGTGTTTTTTTTTTTGTGAATTTACTTTTTCGGAATGTTACATTTTGTCTGTGTAGCCTGAGGGTTCATAAGAGTGGGGCTGGGGAAGTTGAACTGTTCCATTGGATCTGCTCCTTACCCTGACTCACCCCCAAGCGAGCTAGGAAGGGTAAAAAAAATTCCTCTTTCCTCAGTGTAGTGTGCATTAGTCTCACTTAACTTAGTCTCACTTATCTATCCCCAGAGTGTAGTGTGAACATCATCTGCCATGCCTTAGCTGAGGGAGCGCTCTCACATTCATGGGAGAGAAATAAGAAGTGGTGCGAATGAACAACTTAAGGGTTCGGTTATCGCCACACAAAATTCTAGGTGAGCTCATGTATAAGGGGTGGCAGGAGGTGGCGTACAGGAGAAAGGGGTTGCATTAATGGGTTCGAGACAAGAAGTCTTGTTGTACCTCTTGCATACTGGGATAAAATCTGTGCCCGACCGAGCATAGACCCTTCCACACTGGACTCTGACCCGACCTGTGCTTTCAAGTCCTGAATAGTTGAAAATTATTTTGCAGGTGAGGATAGGTAGATTTAGCAGCTGTCCCCTGACTGACATAAGCCCACAAGTCATGGTCGAACTTGGGACTCCGACCCGTCGCCATGCTTCAGTGTGGAAAGAGTTGGTGTACGAACCACGCTTAAGGGAACGTTTCGACTCCAAGAGCACTTATAAACAACAGAAATATAAAGGGAAAGCAGGAGGAGGGGAGAAGGAACAAAAAAAAAATGAACTTCTGACCCAGGCCTTGATGTCGGGGCCCAATATGGAAGGGTTATGGAAAAACAGGTGTCGGGTTTTCTATTTGTGAAACCGTGGTTTTGCCTTGGATATTAGTTGGGCCCTGACCAAACGCAGTGATTGGCTCCAGTGTATTAAAGAAAGAAGGCCTCTGGTTACATGAGTGGTTCCCAGGCTTTACTTTACCCTGATCTAGAACTGCATTCCCACTACTTCCTGAGAGCAGACCTACCTTTAGAATGGTAAGGGGTAAGGCAGGGATTTGGTTATAATGGAAAGAAGGTTTTAGGTTAAGATAGGTTTTAAGTAAAAGGGGAGGGGGTAGTAAATCAAGTTAATATTCCATTGTCGTTTGGTTTAATTTCAATAGTTTGAAGTTAGTTTTGAATAAAGAAAATAAAGGTTACTTTAATTTGACATTCTAATGTTGCCATCGCTGGTAGACAGAGGGAAAGGAGGAGGTGAAGATGGACGACTGATTATTAAAGGAAGTGATGACTGCTGATTCATGGCTGTTGTGTTAAGGAAATTCCCGAATCCCAACTTTACAAGGGAAAGAGTTGGTGTCTGCTTTCCGCACCTTTAGTCTTCATGTGGGCGTAAGTCGGGTGTCAATTAAAAACCCCTCTTCAGAATTGATTGTGGAAAGGGAAAGTGTACATTAGCGTCAGTAGCTACTAGACCATTGTATAAATTGTTTGATGTTTAAGGTAAGGTTTAACTGATCCGAAGTCAAAACAGCAAAGGAACACAAATTAACTTTCCTGTAAGGTTTCAGATACTAAAGTGTTGCTGTACTGTTTACTCCACGTGAAACCTTACTGCTGCGTCCATTACATTACCATTACCATTACCATTACCATTACATTCGTAAATACAATAAAACCATTTGCTAATTCAAATTGGGTGCTTCATTGACTTATGTTTTGTTCCAGTCTTAGTTCCAGTCAATTCTACCCAATTCAACTTTGAAGTCCAGCATAATTTTGGGTATATTTTGGCAAAATTTAGGATATTGCCAATAATTCAGATGACCTTGTTTAATTTTGTGACTGAAATTGGGTGGAATTGGTTTTAATTAGATAGATGTAGTTGCTTGTACAATTTGGACTGAATCAAATCGGTTCAAAGCAAGGCATTTAAGTCAAATAAAAACCAAATCAAATATCAGTAATGGCATTCCATTGTGCGACTTGGCAAATCAAGTCAACTTCATGTGATGGTGATGAGCATAAGTCAATTCCGGACGTAAATTTATTAACTCAATTCCACTTTTGTGGAATTGATTCTATGTTGGACAATTCCAGGTTATGAATGGGCACGCGCGAGCGAAAGACTTTACTGGGCAACATGAATTGACAAGGGATGCTAGTGCCCGCCCCCCCCCCTCCCTCCAAGCCCACAACATTCGCCCATTGTGTGGTCAGATGTTTTTCCCCTGCAGTCTTGTCCCTCACACCCCTGCTCACCCCTCCCACATTCCCACCATTGTGTGGTCTGACCACCCCATCCCTGCTCTCCTCCCTTGAAACCCCTGGTTTTTGGTCTTCTTAGGGAGGTAAATAGCGTTTTCATTTGGATGGCTACACACTCTTATTTTCAGTTTGCTTGTTGAGCCCACAACAAAGATCGTGCATCCAGTGATTGTTATTCAACGAACTTTGAAACTATTCCGCTCGACTGTAATGGCCATCGTTGTTAAGCATTATTTCGTTTGTTACTGTTTGTTACAGGGCACATCCGTTCGCATTGC
This sequence comes from Lithobius niger, assembly GCA_023313725.1. NCBI lineage: Eukaryota > Metazoa > Arthropoda > Chilopoda > Lithobiomorpha > Lithobiidae > Lithobius > Lithobius niger. The sequence continues at coordinate 38,391 of JAHWFP010234575.1, read as the reverse complement.
CTGCTGCTCGCCCTTTTTCTTTGCTACCGTGCCAAGAATCCATGCCAAAAATGAACCTGCTCGCCCTCTTTCGCTATAGCTGCCCAATGTTGAATCAATAATTCTAAGTCCATAAAAATGGAATTAGTCAATTAATTCCAAGTCTGGAATTGACTTGCGTCCATCTCTGGTTGCTGTGTATTTTTTTTTCTACGCCATGTATAGGAGTAGCCGACATAGTCATACATTATGATTTTTTCGCTGCAGAGTTTATTTAGGATATGTACTGTGGTTTTATGGGACCAATCTATAAATAGGACTCCGCAGTTGTTTACACTACTGAATGAAAACTTTAATTAAGGCTACTTTACTAGCAGCTTGCAGAAACAAATTAATGGCAGCTTGAGCAGCAGATTAATAATAATAGCCTTGATTATCCGCAGGACTGCCCTACAGATGCATTAGCAATAAAAAAAAAAATTTTGGGCAGCTTTACGTTTTAAACTCCTGAAATTATGCTCAGTTGAATGTTCAAGTCAAGCATTCTAAAAGTGTTATCAAAGTATTTTTTTTATTATTCCTACATTATTCTCAGCACCACCTTGTGTAATTTTTTGTAAGACGTCCAGTATCTGTTTTTCTTCCTATGATATTGCGGAAATGTTCTCGTTCTTTGGTTTGAAAAACACAAATTGAAGGAAACAAAAGTATTATATCTCAGAATTGAGAAACTCCAGTTGGTAGTATACAGACTAAGATATTAGAATGCGTATTGTCGGTTTCTAATTCAGAGTTGCGCCCCGAGACGGGTTGCAGCCATTTGGATCTGACAGTTTCTAACTATAAGGATACTTGAATGGAGAAACTTTGTGGAATTTGTAAAGTTGCCTTCTTATTCATTTTAGTTTTGGGCTTTCTTTTGGTGTTGAAGTTCAAGAAAGAAAGAAATCGATGCGGTTACGCTACTGATAATGAATGCAAGTAATTTCCCACTTTGACCCCATTCAATTGATGAAAGGACAGCTAATGAAGCCACTGAAATTTGAATAAAAGCCTTCTGCGCTGTACGATTACACAATTTACTGGAATTCCTCCATAGATTGTCACCAACAGTTTCTTTCCAACGACTTGAAGGCCGAAATAAAGAAAATGACAAACCAACTTAACATCTTTGTAGCTTAACTGGAATCAACTGTAAAACGAATTCATATAACAAGAAATAACCCTATAAATTCTTGATAACTAGGCGAGTCGCTCGCTAACTTTCGCTCATTCAGCGTCGTCTCGCTTCGTTCGAGCACATTTCTTGATACAACTCTTAGGTTGCTGACACATTTGATATTTCCACACCAAAAACGATCAAATGATCACTGTAGTTTACATTTTTCGAAAGGTTTCAGTTCAAAATAAGTGATAACTTGTGCCTACTCTTTCATTTCTCTTTATCTTATTTTCCACATGTACTAAGAATTCACCAGCCAATGACGATGTGAATAGGTCAGTGGTCCTCGTGTCAACAGTACTGAGATTTCTTATCTCCCTCAAAATATCAATCGCACCAATTTTCTTTTCACGTTAGTAAGTCTTGATACTAATTTTGTAACCTGATCTGTGTTTTGTAGATACTGTTTTCCATTGAGATAAACTGTGGTGCATGAGCAGCCAAATGTAAGCAATGCTAGAGCCGAACAACAGAATCCACACCTCGTAATTTTTGTCAGTACCACGCTTTACATGGGCTTCCTTGTTTCACTAGTTTTGAGGATTTTTTTGACATCCTGCTGTGTACGTTATAGCGTTTTGGGGTATTCATTCAAATAGGCTCCATTGATCAATTTCCCCGTTTTCCTCATTATCTGAATTTCCCCCTCCCACACTTTACATGGGCTTTCTTGTTTCACTTATTTTAAGACTTTTTTTTAAATTTACGTCCTGCTCTGAACCCTTTAGCATATTTGTGCTTTCAGTCAATTAGGTCTCGTTCTCCTTCACCTCTGCATGTCTTCCCCCCCCCCCCTTCCTCTCTTCATGGTAAAATTAGTTTCATCAGACAAACGCAAAGTGCTCCAACGCCGCAGTCCACCTCGGCCAGGCACTGAACAAGTTAGTAAATTTAACTCGGGGATTTGTTGACAGAGTTAACCAACCAATTCGTGCGTTAAAGTAAGTTATCCCTACCACGACAGTAAATCGTACCCAGAAGTTGTTCCTGTTTTACCGCAATTTTGCTCGACGGCAACAAAGGAGAGGCGCCTTAACGTATACACTGTTGATCGAATGTTGGTTTGAAATGTGAAAATGCTGACCTAGAAACATTCTTGATACTCTTTTCCGTTATCCTATTTCATTTACGCAATTTGGCCTTTAGTACACAATCTTATTCGTACGTCTACATAACGGTAACATCATTTAATTTAACTACTATCCTCTCATTCAGTGAAGTAACTAGTTGGGGTAGGAGGGGGGGGTGTTCGCCTTATAAGATTTTGAAGGCTTATTCGGCAAATTGGCATAGTCACTTTCTGCATAGCAGAAAAAACCTTGACTATCCTGAAGACTTAATTTATTTATAAAAAAAATTATCCTGCATAGGCAAAACTTAAAAGATTTACATTACACATTTTTTATGCGTATAATACAGTCAGCAAAACTGATTTTATAAAAAGGTTTCCAGCTGAACTTTACCAGGCCAGAAAATGCTGGAAAATAGCAAAAATGCTTCCGCTTCCGGACCCCACTAGGGGAGCTCGATGCACTCTCCTGACCCTCCTAGCTGTTATTGCGTTCTTCCTCCTCACCATTCGGCTAAATGGCTAATGTTGGCCCCTCAGTACAAAACTCTAGTTACGCCACTGGTCTTATGTGAAATATCCATAAAGCACCTACAGTCAGTCTTGCCACCCGTGAGCTGCACTCCCCGCATTCTTGAATGACGGCTTTACAGAGTGCTCTTCAGACGGATATTCAGCATGTAATGTCAACCGTACTCGTACTGACAACAATCATGGATCGTCCTGTCAGCCGGAAACGAAGTAATATTAACTAACAATCAACTTCTAAAAATTTGTTTCATCTATGGTACAAAGGGGTTTTTCGTTTATTTTCGAGAGGAAAACTTTTACTGTAGAACTACGACAATATGCCTAAATGAAATCGGATTTAATTTACTGTTTTCTGACACCTTTCTCACGTTTTTAGCCGTTCTACTTCCGCAGGAAAAGAAGAACATACAATCGACAAATAAACTATATCAAACAGGAAAACCGTGCCTTGGAGGAAGAGTACTTGCAAAATGCTCTTTGGTGTAGGGGATCAGTGCTGGCGGGGGAGTGCTGACGTTGGATCCTTGTATCCAACCTCTGATTTGACTGAATGTGGCAAAACCGTGTAACACCAGTACCCAAGTCGGTTTAAGTACCCAAGAAAGTCTGCTTCATGGCCTAGGTTGAGTAAGCACCAAATTTGCCACCCTAAACAGTTGTCTGCATCTTAGACTATTGAAATGGGGAAAAAACTTTTTTTTAAAGATCTGTTAGAGTTTGATTTATTGTTAGAAATCTGCTGTTTCAAAAACCTTAAATTAATGAAACGTAAGTTTTACTGATTAAAGTAAAGATATAAAACGAAAAACTGTTTTAATTTTCAAATTGTCCCAAAAAAACAAGATTAAGTTTTTAAATCGTGATTTTACTGTGCGTTGTACCGATTTTACCGTGTGTTTACTATGAGATGTGCCAAAGTTTTTAGGCGATAAATAAAGTTTTATTTGGTTTTGAGTATGGTAAAAGCATAAAATAGCGATTTTAGCATGTGTTACTGAAGGTAAGAATTTAGGATAGTAGAAACCTAAATATTTTTCCCACCCTTGCTGGTTGTCGTTCGTTACTCCTGGTTGTCGTCTGGCCAGCTACCCAGTAAGCGTGTCTTCCGTTTCTAAGTGAAAGTAGTGATTATCGTGGGTAACCTTGCATGTGACGAGATGTGAGAATACGCTACTTGGCGAGTTAGGCGTAACTGTTTTTATCTGGCAAGCTCACTTTCTCCTTTGCACTTCTACTTAACCTAAAAGTGTTGAATAATTAGTGGCAGTATGTTTTAATCCACATGGTGTTGACATATTTTTTAATCTGGAAGATCATGATGCATTCGTAGACTGCATTAAGCTTACAGATGAAACTTGTTAACCAGACAGTTAAATTATTTTGGCAGTTTTCACTTGTTTTTCGGTTTTCGTTTGTGGAATTTTGTTTGCGTTTCTGCTGTTGCTGTCCAATCTGTCTGACTTTAGGTTACAAGTTTTAAACACCTAATGATGATTTCACTGTTAACAGTACAAAACACTTTTATCTTTTTCCTTGTAAGGTCAAACATTTCCTCTTTGGAAAGATGTAAAACTATCTCCTGCGAGTTAATTAGTGGTAATTAGCTAGAAAGGCGGTACCGTACGGTAGCAGATGAGTAAGTACACCTGTTGGCAGGAAAAATGAAGTGGCATAGATTTGAAAAAGAAGAATTTATAATTAAAATTGAAAATTGCCGACATCCACTGTAGTAGGCTATAAGACTAAACAACAAATACTACTACTACTTGTATCTTAAATGTTAAAAAAAAAAGTCAGTTATGGCATTCAAATTCAAGAAATTTTGGCTTCTAGAAGTCATTCTCTAAGTGATTAGTGATTTATCTTTTGCATTCGAATTTGGCCGTGAACACGGCCACCCGTATTTATTAGGCTGCGTTGCACGTACAATTCAACAACATAAAAAGAACGGAGACATAAAAGACCTATCTGTTTACAAAAATTAATTGCAAAAAAAAGTCCCTTTTGTTGCTAGACACTTGTTATTGCATAGAAATAATATGCAAATAAGGTTTAAGATTACTTTTTTTTGTTAAGATACCTACTCTTTTTTTTTTTTTGCGAACACAAATCAAAATGAACGTGACTACAAGTTGTTGAATTTTGATCGCAAGTCCTTTGGTAGTTTTTCTCAGAATTGCTGCAAAAAATGTCTAGGTGTCTATTGTCATGAAATGTGTGAGAATAACAAAGAATGAACAAAACCAGGAGTTAATGTCTGTACCTAATGGTAGGCTGAGGTCTAATAAAAGTACGTGTTCATCATATGGGACTGACGAAACCTTAAGATGCAACATGTGCATTACGTAGTCGTAAAGCCATTCACTCACTACAGTGCCATTACTTGTGCAAATGCACCATATGAATCGATACATCTCGTAAACTACGTTCATGAAATTTAGATTTTAGAATTAATGTGGCTAACCTTGCAACACAACATGCTGTATGTAAGCCATTCACAACAGTGCCATGCAACCTTTGTGCTTTCAGTTGGTGCATTTGTAAGAATCGATTCATCTTTTGTTAAGTTTAGATTTGAGAAATAATGTGACTAATAACCGTAAATATCACTATTAACAGCCCCGGCAAAACTACCCACCCCTGGGGTGAGGGGGCAGGGCAGCAACTAGATTATGTCACTATTTCTGATCATAATTTGTCTGCTAGAAATTGACTGAAAGCTTCACACATTCAAGAAAATCAATGTTTTATCCCCTTAAGTCGTGGTCTTTCTCCACCAAAATCAACTAAAAGCTTCATACATAAAGCAAACTAAAAAAACTTAAATTGTCTGAACAAATGAGAATAAAGGCAATGTGTTATTGCTAGACTGAACCTAGATCACGTAGGTGAATGATCGCATAAACACTGAATTTTTTTTGCGAAGGAGGTGGCCTAAACCCCTTCCCTGGACAGAAATACGATTCGAAAAATGAGTTATAACTTTGTTACACCCCCCCCCCTTTTTTTTTATCGAATTTATAAGAATAATATGTAAACTTTTCTCCCCTGTTTATTTAAAAGATGCCTGGTTAAAGAAAAAAACATTTAATTTGTGGGAATGTGGTATTAAACTGGGATCCAACGTCTACAATGCAATTCTACAGTCACAAATGTTTTCCATCTGTTTCTGTAAACGTGGACTACAGAACAAATGGGAGTAAACGACAGCCAAGGTTATTTATTTCGCACAATTTCTGTTCCCACATCTGCTGTTATGTACTTCATATTACACATTTTATGGATGGAATTCTATTGCTTCTAGCTGTTTGTTCCATCACATAAGGTTTCCACATTTATTGGAAACCGTATTTTCCGTCATACGTAATGTTGTATTGTGCAGGCTACCTGTTTTCGTACAGTCATCTGTTTATTTAATTTAAATATTACAATAATTTTCCTCTGCTGTTTCCTTTACAACATCATAAAAATCTACTGCGAAGTCTGGATGAAAGCGCAGGAGTTACTCTGCCGCTGCATGATCGGTAATCTTGACAACGTTGCACTGTCGTCAGCAAAGTTTTTATTACGTGTTCGTTGTACAGTTTTAAATAATTAGTGACAATTGCCTTTTTTTTTTTTTTTTTTTTTTTTTTTTTTTTTGGTTGGGGGAAAACGTTAAAATATTTTTTTATTAAATATTTTTAAATTATTTATCAAAATTGACTTTTTTTTTTTTTTTTTTTTTTTTTTTTTTGGGTTGGCTGCTACCGTGACAAAATGTTTTGTTCCCAATTATTTCCTTATTAGTTAGCCATCCGGGAAAATTTTTTTGTGTGGCTTTTGTGATGGTGCGCTGCCAGGAAGTGTATAAACAGATAGCCAGTGGATGGCATTCAAAAAATTTGAAAAAGATGTTTAAGATAGGACTGTTTGTAAAGACATTTTTTTTTTTTACTGTCAAAGCACATTTTTTTTCATCTGATCACAAACATGGTGGTCATGGTGACTAAGCGATGCGATGACAGAGCTCGATCTAGCAGGGTTGGCATGGTATTTACCAGGGGTGGTTTTTACCAGGTATTTACCAGGTTTTTACCGCCCCGAGATAAACTACTTATTCCCAGTTTTTCCCAGTTAAAGACAAAAATTGGTGTTTAACGTGTAAAATGTAATTATATTAGTTTTAAAAATTAAATAGTGTTAAATGTAATTAAAAGTGTCTTCAATTCAAAAGATTAGATTTAAAATATGTTTGCTGATGCAACGTTTACATAGGAAAATGAACATAATTGTGTGTTGCGAGTAAAAAAATTATAATTGAAATGCTAAAAATTCTCATAATTAAACTTTCTATGTTAGTAGTTTCACTACATTCTTGTTACTTGAATTTTCGTTTCAAATAGAATTACTAAATAATACTATTAGTGTTAATGAGCAGTTAAGCTCCAAACTTTAAAAATACATGTAATGAAAAAATACTAAAAAAAAAATAATATTTTTCCCACTTAGCCGGTATTTACCAGTGCCCTGTCCAAAACTTGTTTTTCCTGGGATATTGCCAACCCTGCGATCTAGTTTTCTGAAGTTGAGGTTGACGAGTGGAAAGGGGACCCAGATTATGGTGAAACAAAAAAATAAAATTTTCGAAATGTTTTAGTGGGGAAAAGTTACCTTTTGGCATCACTACCACACCCAAAAAATTTCATCACTGAGGTCATGTCTTGAGGTGCCACAAAGGCCTTCAAGTTTAACATTGTATGTCAATGGATGGAACGGCGAAAAAGGCAAAAAAGATGATTTGATTGGTGTAAAATTTAATCTTAACGTTGTCTCGTTTGATAATATCAGAAACCGTAAAAGGTCATCACAGTTTCAAGGATTTTTTTCTTTTCCAGAATAGTGATAATTAGGTCATAAGGCTGAAAGAAATAGGCAGAAATGGTTATTTGGGCTTATCTTTGATGTTAAATTACACCCAGTTGTGAACAAAAATTTAATTCCTTTTAATTACAATATTGTTTACGGGATTTCTGAGAATATCAAATGAGATATTGTTAAAATTTAATTTTATACCAATCAAAATCATCATATTTTCATTATTTGCGTTTTTTTGCCATTCCGCCCATACAATGTTATAATGTTACAATGATATACAATGTTAAATTTGAAGACCTGTATGGCACCTCAAGACATGACCTCAGAGTGATTCAATTTTGTGTGTATGGTAAGTGCTGCTAAAAGGTAACTTTTCCCGCACTATGACATTTCGAATTTCTAAAACTTTAATTTTTCATTCCACCCTAACCAGATGGCAAATTCCCTACCAACCTTCACGAATGTGAATTGTGCGGCACTCACCATTGTGCGTTTCCTCCTCGCCATGTAAAAACGATTTTGGCAGTTGTGTTGCTACTTAATGCTTAAGTATTGTTTGCATTATTCTAACGCTCCATTCAGTTAAAGAGGCTGGTAAGAGGCTCACTTGGTTGGAGAGGTCTAGTAATTCTGCACCTACACCACAAACTGCTTGTTTCTAACTAATGCGCTTCCCGAGATATGACAGTTTGAAGGGCAATTACATCCATTTTGACATGCACTTTACTTTTGGATCACTTAAAACACTTAAATACGTTACGTACGTCCGATACAACAATTTAATTATTGCATTACCAAAACACGACACAGAGACCGCCATTGTTTTGCTGGAACGTGCAGAAATTAATGCCGACAGATGTCACTTTGATTTTGACATGCAGCCGATTGAGATAGCTCTATGGCTGTGAGAGCTCAAGCGTCCGACGGCCTTAGCTGGCCGACAGTTGTAGTGGCCAGCTAAGGCCGTCAGACGCTCGAGCTCTTACAGCCAATAGAGCTATCTCAATCGGCTGGGAGTCGAAATCGAAGAGTTACATCTGTCGGCATTAATTTCTGCGCGTTCCAGCAAAACAATGGCGGTCTCCATGTCTTGTTTTGGTGATGCAATAATTAAATTGTTGTATCGGACGTACGTAATGTATTCTTACCGCAATTCTTGTGTTTAGATATTGTGTAAATGATCCAAAAGTAAAGCATGCATGTCAAAATGCATGTATTTGCCCTTTAAGCATTGGGGTTTGTTAATCACGAATAGCTCTGAAAAGTAAGTCGCCAACTGCTGAATTTTCGTCGCCATTTGGCGAGTGCTGACCGACATGGGTGACGGTTGATGATTACAGCCTGGTTAGTGTGCTAGGGGATATGTTCCCGTCCCATTTTGGACATCACTTCAGCCCCCTGCAATGATTAGAGGTTTCTTTTTCTTTCTAAAACATATAGTAAGGTTCAAAATTGATCCGGTTCATCTACATGACCATTAGTTTGTTGCAAATAGTATAAGACACACATAAAAAATTAGGGATGCACCGCATACGTAACCTGCCAAATACCGAATGCTCAACTTGCCGAATACGGAATATTCGGCACCGAACAATTGACATATTCGGCCGAGTACAAAATTATTCGGCCCTGTGCCGAATAATTGCCGAATGCTTCACCGAATGCTCTGCCAAATACTAGTAAATTAAACATGTGACATTGATTAAAATGTCGACCATGCTGATTAAGATTAGACACATTAGTTGGCCAGGTTTCGTGATGATAAAACACGAAGTACAGGTATAAAATGTACATTTCGCGTTTTGAAAAATTTTCCCTCCTTGTCATAAAATGTATAGTGCGGTATTAGGCCTTACAAAAAGCAGTCGCCCACAATTTTTCCTTTTAGGAATGTTAAAAGACGATTCTTCGCAAAACAAAAACGAAATGCTTAGCTAAACATTCTTACATTAACAAAAGAGCATAAATTTAGACTAAAAAATTTTTCGCCCAAATACAAACAAATATTAACACTATTAGGCCGAATATCATTATTCGGCTGAATGCGGAATATTATTGTTCAGCCAAATACAGAATATCTTTGTTCGGTAAAGATGGAGATGAAGATTTTGCTTAGTAATAGTCTACACTGGCCAGTGCACCACAAATCTTACTCGACACAGGTTTTTTTTTTTTTTTCGGGGGGGGGGGGGCATACAACATGGAGCTTAGGGAAAGAGAAAAAAGAGGTTAGATAATGCAAAATGAAAATAAATCCATTACAATCCTTTCTATCAGCTCTTTGGTAAAGCTAATAAAAAATAAATGCTTTTTTTCTTTCAGCCATGATAATTTTATGCGCCTACTAAATAACTTGAATGAAGAAGAAAATGCTGCCAATAGCAATAGCCTTATCAGCTTGTCGAGTAGGGAGACAGAACCTATTCGCCAGTAATGAAACACTATACTCGCTCCCTCGTGTGCTATACGGTCTAAGTATTGCTGAATTACTGAATAAATATCAGTTTCAACATTAAAAAGGAGTCCTCTGAGGGACCGTTCATTATTTATCGAGGGAGGGGGATGTTTTTTAGCTGAGGAAGAATGGGGTAAAAAAAAAAAACTTTACCAAACAAGAGGAAAAGTACAATTCTCGTGATCAAAAAATAGCACTTTTAACAGTCATAATTTCTAAAAATGCTGTAGTTTCTGGGCAAGTCCCTAGACCCAACTCGTGTTAAGTGTTTATAAGATATTGACGTTATTTCCGTGATACGGTAAAGTGAATAGTTCTTTAAACCAGGCATGAAAGTCTTCCTCGTTTCAGCTGATTTCCTCAGTTTTTTTGAGATTTGCAAACCACCTAAAAATTCATTAAAAGCCCTTAAAAATGTATAAATTTGGCTGCTTTCCTCTTTTTTACCTCGTTTTCAACCAAGAGTGACTTTTGTCCCTGTTAAAACCAGTCTACAAAAATTTTTCAACCAAGGGGTATTTTTCATGTTGCATGTGTTGATCTTGTGAATGGCATGTGCATGTACATGCTGACTCGAACTGCCTTAGTAGTGCCAATATACATTTCTTACATAAGTTATTCTACTGTGGTGAATCATCAATGTCGGTCCTAATGTGGTTTAAAGAAAACTTTTTTTGGGATGTTTTCAAGAACATACTTTAATTCACGGCTCATTTTCCACAAGATTGGGAACCTGTCGATTCGAAATGCTGTGTTTGAATATATGAATTAGTCCAGAGGAAATCATCTATGCTTAACCTGAAAATACAAAAGAAAAGTTTACTTTTTGTGGTGGTGGGGGGGGGGGGGGGGGTGAGTCAGTACATACTGGCCCATGGAGGGGGGGATCAAGTTTTTTTCAGGGTCTGGGGGAGGTCATCGAAACCTTGGAGGTCACATTTTACTTTCCTCAGTCCTCCCCTGGACATAAATAATGGCCGGTCCATTAGCACACGCCAGCGGATACAAATAATGATTTTTTTCCCAAAACAAATAAAAATAGGATGATTTCAATTTATATCAGACTTTTTAAATTTAAATCGCAATTTATTTTACCAATGTTTTCTGCGGAAATTCATGCATATCATATAAGTGTATGTTTACAGAGCTTATCCCAAGAAAATAAATTTATAGTCTTTTCCAAATTTCTATTTTTTGAGTTCTAATACTATAGAGATCTGTTTTAATAGCATTAACGGATGATTACATAGTAAATATATAGCAAACCATAAAAAGACGCTGGTAAAAAGAATTGCTCCAAATTATTGTCGTGTGACTGCTTTGTTCTTTTTTCTTCAGTATACTTTCACCAAAATCGCAAGTTTAATATTATTATCCCACCTTGATTGTTCACGGGCGGTTGCCTATTTTATATTTAAATGCTGAAAACAACCTCTCCACGTCGGTAGAAGAGGCTGTCGCCGTCAGCAGCTGTTCTGCGACGCTGATCGTATGAGAAACTAAAACGATCCGAAAATTTTATATGGGGTAATTAACTAAAATGTTTAAAAGAAAGGTAAAATTATTGATTTAAATCTGGATTATTATTAATAAAAATCATTTGATTTTAAAAATTGGTTTTATAAATTAATCCACTCTTGCACACAGCTAACCTACTTCCATAATTCTGTGAATAACATGTAATTAACTTAGACAGAAGACGGGGGAAAACCGCTGGAAAAGTTAAAAAAAAAAAAGGAACTATCGGTGCGTTAGTAACAATGAATTTCACGGTTGAGATGAAAAGGGGGAGTTCCTTAAAGCTTTGCGGAAATATATTTTTTCAGTTGTATGAACATTGGTGACAAACGGGATAGCCGGCAGTTATGTAATTGAACGATATTAATGCATTTTGCAGCATTTCATCCATTACATTGTAGAAAAGTTTTTTTTTTTATTGTGGATGTCCTGGATGTTCTGCTTGACAAAGAATAACTTCATTGTATTTGTTTTATTGACTAATATATTACAACCTGGTGATGAGAACTTCTAAGAGTCTTTCTCTTCTTTTATCGATTTACAATATGCTTAAAATACTATATTTTCGTAGAAGTTAACGTTGGTTTTCACGTTTTTTTTTTTTTGTATAGTTGCTGTGACCAAAATCTGGTGCCATCGTTAGTGGTTGCGGATCGCGGGAAAGGACACGCTAGCCTCAATCCAGACGGTGAAACCCTACTTAACAAGCCTGACGTGTCCGCCACTGTAAGTAATTTTTATCATTTTTATGGCATAAAAACACAACTGTGCCTAGTTGGCCAATTGACGTTTTTATTTCCACCACTTTATCCCGTAACTAGAATTAGGGCAACTAGAGAATCTATGACACAGAACAATTAACCTTATGATGCAGTTGCGGTTAGGGTATGTTTTTGGACAATTTCCGCATGAATGGACCGATGCACCTGTAACAATTTAAGTGACAATATTCTTTGTTTAATGTCATGTGTACAAAGGTGTACATCTTTTAGTTGCGCCTATTTTATGTTGATGCTGTGCTCCTTAGTAGTTCGTTAGTTTTTTTCTCCTTTTTTAATTCGACGTGCAATTGTGATCCGGTAAAAGTTTGCAGGTTAAAAAGTTAAATTGCTGCGTGTTTTCTGTAATGCGTAATGTGTGATACGTGAAAATTGACAGCTAACCCCTGACAAGGTCTTTCATCACAAAACTGTCGCAGTGCGCTAAACCACTACGACAATAGCCGTGGTTGGTGACAGGATGAAGCATCAACACGTAGGGGTCAATCAGAGGGTAGCAAAAGCTGTCCGTGGTGGGGAGGGATACCCTTTTTGCCAAATTTTAATCGGTGTTGTTAGTACTTACTGGACTGAAGAAGAAAATCAGCAGAGAATCACAGAAAACTTGGCAGTTTGGATGGGTGCATATACAATCTCAATTTATCGAATATCTTTGGCGTCTTGCGCAAGTCTCTCGGGCGTCGTGTGCAAGTCCGTCTGGCGTCGTGTGCAAGTCCGTCTGGCGTCGTGTGC
>JAHWFP010234575.1:8078-25239 GCA_023313725.1 Lithobius niger | reverse complement strand
GGCGTCGTGTGCGAGTCCGTCTGGCGTCGTGTGCGAGTCCGTCTGGCGTCGTGTGCGGGTCCCTCTGGCGCCTTGCGCGGGTCTTTCTGGCACCTTGCGCGGGGTCCCTTTCCACGTTCAACTTATTGCATGCATCAATCACACAACTCTCTCCTCCCTCACTCATTCTTCATTCACCATGGCTTCGCAGATTACTGATGCAGTGTTAGCGCATCCCTTTTCTTTTTGCATATTGACAGTGGACTGCCATTTTGCACACCCGTTTATTTAAAACTATATTTCACTATATTCGAGCATCCTATGCGAAATACCTTTTGCAACATTTACATAGGCTAGAGTGAATTTAGCTAAACAGTAAACACATAATAATAGGAAAATGAATGCATTAGTAACATTTACACCCGTCTGGAGTAATGTTGCATAGCTGAGTCATACAGGAAAGCCAACCGGGAGGAATATAACTTTAAGTGTGGGAATTGGTGACCATTATTGGTTCTATTCTCTCCTTTTGTATAATAGCTTAAAAGAACATTCCCTCTCACTATTTTCATGCATTGTGCGCAAAATTGCTTTTGCAACATTTACATTGGTTTATAGTGAATGTGGCAAGACAGTTTTTTACGATGGGAAAAAATAGGAAAATGTTTGAACTAATGCTGTAAAACTTGAGTTGTACAGAAAAGCCAACATGGAGAAGTTCAGAAAGTGAAACAGAACTTAAAAACTGAGGAAATAATTTATAACAGTAGCGTGCACAGGGTAGGGCAACTTTTCGTAAAAGGGAACAGTAAGTTTTAGTGGATTGGCCCCTTTTTTACCCTTTTAGGCCTTTAAGGCTTTTCTCAGGCACCAATGCACCAGCAAAAGCCCATTTTTAAATTTGTTTTATAAAAAGGGTATTTTGCGAAAATGCTAGGGGCAATGCTTCCACCAGCCCCCACCGCTGCCCCCTCCTGTACGCGCCGCTGATCTGTCCTTGAAAAACTGTGTGTTTTAAAAAACTATTTACTTTAGCCTATTCTGGGGGGAAGAAAGACCTCTATTAGCTGACTCTCATTTGGATGTACGGCAACCAATCTTTTTCTTAGGCCTTATCGGACTAAACTTTATCACTGACCAGGTTTTTAAAGTTCATTAGAAGCTATTGTGAAGACACGTTTATGACTTAGCCCAGTTGTTACTTATGTAGGAACTAGGAGAAAAAAAAACTATCAGTATAAAATCCTCTGTCTGCTACATTGGGTTGCAAGGAAGATTAGGCCAGAATTGCTTCATTATTTGGTTGAACACTATGCAATAGGTTGAATAGAGCCATAAAAGAATTTTTGGCACAAGCCGGTTGGGCAGTGGATGGTGCTGCAAAAATTTCTAAAAAAAAAATATTGGTTTTAGAGGGCTAAAATATCAACTTAAAATTAATGAATAGGCTCCAAATAGAAAATAAAGGATTGGCTAATTAAATAAGGTGGATTACTACAGGAAACACCCTCCTAAATATGAAAGAAGGAAAAAGCAAAACAGATAGACCTATGAGGCATTTATACTTTGCTGAAAAAGAATTGGAAATTTCCATTTTTTTTTTTGTTTCATTCCGTGCGCAACTATCCAAACTTTTAAGTCACTGAACTGAAGGGTTTAAGTAACTAACATATGTTTCTTTTTTGGGAACAGTAATTGGCCAAGCAAAGAGAAGCCTGTCACCAACAGAAAATCTAAAGAATCTACAGTGGTGCCATCTAGTGGTCGAGATATCGTTAATCTTTATAGCTTGCTCCCAGGTGCACGAGGACATAGGCTACCAAATTGTCACTCACTGTTAAAGGAAGCATGCGGCTTGCGTCTTTTTGCTTTCCTTTGCCTGCAAGCAATCTGTGCTAGAAATGCTGGATTCTTCAGACTTTCATTCGGTGTCAACGAGTCTTTAATACTCGATTGAGTTTGGTTTTTTTTTTTTTTTGTCTGTTTATGATTGTCTTTGTCAGTTTGAAACACAAAAACATTCGCAATTTTGTGCATTTTGCTTGAAATTTCATTTTGGAGCATCAAATTCAACAGTTTGAAGAGGAAAGTTATAGCTCTGTTTTGGTTTGGTGGCTGGAGGAAGAGGTTAAAGACCAAAATTCTAGACAGAACGCTGGGTAGAAATCGTAAGCGGAGCAGCAAAGTACTGCCCTGTGGGGCACTGGACAGAAACCACGTACGTTTCTGTGAATGTAAATAATAAATTAATATATTGTATGTCTTGCACAGGCTATGACGTAATTATGAACTGGCAGTCCGATTGCTACGGGTGCGAATACTATTTATTTAGTGTTTAACGCATTGTAGCAATTCTTTTAGGATCTAATGGTTGCACAGCAAAATTACGCACAAAATTGTTTATTAACTTGATGAAATTTTTAATTTCCCAGTTCTGGATGAAGCATTTTTTTCAATGCTTATCATGTTTAACTAGCATGCAATGTAAACCGAATTAAAAAAAAAAACATTTTTTGGTATTTTTAAAGAAGCAAAAAAAAAAATAATGTCCAATTTTCATAGTGGTCATTAAGCTTAAATGAAACAAAGCACTTAAATGCAGTAGTAATAAAAGAAAAGCCGCAAAGCGCCCATTTTAAAAAACACCAAAACTCGATGTTTCAAGCTAAACAACCAAGCTCATTATCAAGAGTATTGAAACTTAAAAAATTTTAATGTTAAAAGAAAAACACATTTAATAATATTTATGTTCAATTTGGTAGGCAAAACTACCAGAACATGAGTCGTAAAATCGAGAAAATTAAACTTCCATGTGCTGTGGCAAGTGAACATAATTTTTTTTAATGATTTCGTTCTTTTATTTTTTACGTTTCAGTACTCTTGATAATAAGCTTGAATAGCTCGAAATGTCGAGTTTTAGTTTTTTTTTTTAAAGTGCACTTAATAATATAATAATAAATTGATTCAACAACTGGAGTGATTGGGAGCTAGAAGGGCTTGGGGCTACTTACACTAGTCCCTATCAAGGTTAAGAATAACAATTTCACAAGGAGATTTCAACAGACTACAATGAGACGAAGGTTAAGAAGCAAACTCCGACCTCTTTAAAAAAAATCCCGCGGACAAATCTTACCCCAAAGGCACCTAAAACGATCGACTGAGCCTGCCCGAACAGTTTCATCAGGAAGAGTGTTCCAAGCTCGTACCACCCTCACACTGAAAACCTTTTTTCGGCAATCCAGCCTCACTGACTGTACGGTCAATTTCAGTGAATGGCGGAGTAAAGGCAACGATAGAAGAAGGGTAGATCGACTGGTAAAAAAAAACCCACCACTTTGTAGCTTTTCTTTTATTATTACTGCCTGAAACTTAAACTGTAAAAAAAAAAGCACCTAAACACAAACTAACCATCGTGTACTTTGAATGTCTAAAGTTCAGATCTTTACAAGTAACGCTTAAATTCAAAAAAGGAAATACTCAATCGTATTTTGCAAATTATCGATAAGCTGTAGACGAAAAGATTTAAAATTTCAGTCCTATCTTCTTCAGGCCCACAATAAGTGCTTCTTTCTGTTTACTTCGTTATTTTGGTTTACTTCGTTAGCAGACAACGTGGTTTGTATGTAGACATCTTTTCGTTTACAGGCTATCGAAAATTCGCAAAATACGGTTGAGTTTTCCTTTTTAGTCTTCTATATAGCCGTACCGACTGAGAAGACTATTGCAACGACTTTGTCCGTCCGTCCGTCGCTTTTATCAATTTAGCAACGGTACCAGAACTTGACGACCACTGTATACAACGTTCGATTCAGTGTCAAAAGCCCAGAAGCAGAATGTTTTCTGCCAGTCTGCGACAAGCTTTTTACAAACTAAAAGTGGTCTGCGGGAAGAAAGAGGTGTCTGCGGGTTGCAGGTATGGTGTGAAGGTGGAATTTTGCATTGTGCAGAATTTTGAGTTCGGCCCATTTTGGTTCATGAACAAGTTTCTTGCGAGAACTTTTTTTCTAGACCTTTGTAGGTTGTTTTTGCTAAACAACATGATAACGACCACACCTATCGTCATGACAATAACACCATTCAAAAGCTCTCGAAAAAACTGTTAAAATGGTGTATTTGAACGTCAAAATCGGTGAATTTTTGGCGAAATTATCTCAAAAGGAAGACTAAGTAAAAAGCAGTGTAGGATAAATCGTACTGCAACACTGCCAGCCGTACTGCGACGTAGCGTCGCGCGTCGCTCTGATTCTGCTACAGGGGTCAAAAGTTAGTTAAATAACATGGCAAATTAAAACATCGTTACTTCCTTATAAGTTATAGCTAATAGACTTCTTCGACCTAATTAAATTAAATATTAACATTTGATCGTCGAATTGATATCCAAAGAATAACACTGCAGCCGCAAAAACAAAAGCATTTTTGCTTCGTTTAAAATAGTCTCGTCGCATTGTTGCATGAATAAATGGGCTTACCATCGAACCAGATTCTCCATTAGGCCAACCTGCTACTTGCGAAATAAAAACTGTATTTAAAAAAATTAAGGCCTAAAATCACGTTACCACGGCAACGTCAAGTTGCTGCGAGTAGTTTCTGGCTTCATCAAGAGCGTGTCTCCCGTCACTTCCCTACTACCAATGATCTATATATGCTACGTTGCGCGTTACGTTTAACACTGTAACTCGGTGTGCGCCAAGGCATGCCGTGTAGCAAAAATGAATAGGCGTATACAAATCAAATCTCCGTTAGCTGCTACTTAAGAAATAAAGCTCCAGGTAAGAATTAGGCCTAAAAGTTGACAAAGATGCCAAAAATCTAAAATAAGCTGAAAACCTAATACATTTTAAACCGGCAGTTCTGATGGTTACTGTTTTTAGATTATATAATAGAGGTAGCTGTTGCAATGCATGATAGAGGTGTGCGCCTCACCATTGGTAGTGGTAGAACTGTACAGAAGACCGGATGCGACTAGGTAGTCGCTCTAGCCGCTTGTTTGAATTTAAGCGTTAACTTGTAAAAAATCGAAACGCAAACTATTTGCTCCCGGCATAACGTACGCCGGTCTAGTAGGAAACCAGATTTTCACACTTTCCCCATTTGTGTGTCTGTTGGGGCCCAGACTTTGTTGGGCAAGAGTTTTCTGTCAACAATACATGTCGTAACATTTCTTTTGTTATTATGTAATCGAAATTTACCTTTCCTATCGGCTATCATTCGGTGCAAGCCAAATATATAAACAAAGGGATGGTGGGTTTGGTCAAGACCAAGTGAAAGTAATGTTTCGGCACCCAGGTGGCCTATAATAATGGTCAGTTTGATCCCACACACATTCAATAGTGGAGGCCCATAGTAAGCTTTATGTGAGCTGGTCTTGCATGGGTGTGTTTGGTGTTCCGCGTCCTTTGTAGATGTCCACCCTAGCCACGCACACTCACCACACGCCCGTGTAGATTTCGATGGTGATAGCTTTGGCGCCGAAGTGCTTTTAACAAATTTGTGTAAGTAAAATAAGTAGGGTAGATCCTGTAATTACATTTGTTTTGATATAACACCTTTAAGCAGGATTTGCTTTTGAAACTGCCTCGTAATCTGCCTTGGTAAGCTCTTTCCTGACTTTACGTTGATGGTGTTTATTGTCGACGGGAGTTGTCGCCACGTGTCACTAGGGATGGGTGGCGGTAGGGTAACCCATCTTACTTTTACTGAAAACCGAAACCGATTCGGTGTTTTTGTACGGTGTTAAAAAAATTTAAAAAATGATTTGTTGTTTTAATTTTCTTTTTAATAATTGTCAATTTCTACGCAAGCTCTAGTCATTAAAAAAATAAATAGAGCCACAGCTAGACCCAAGGTCTATGACGCTGCTGAAAGTGAAAGCAGGAGCGTGTTAGAAGCTAGTAACACTACTGTTCAAGAAAAAACGTAGAAATATCTGGTTGGGGTGGAGGGTGGCAAAAACCAATACCGAAATCAAAAAAAATGATACCGACCCATCCCTACATGTCACGTGACGTTTACTTGTTTTTTTTGATTTGGCTGTCAAATGACTGCTGTTCCTGTCTGCCGACCCTTTGCTACGGTTTGGTGCAAACGAAACTTATGTACAGATTAGCCTAGCACAAACGTAATGTTAGTATCGGGTTCGAGTTTTAACAAACCTTGTTTAATGTTATGTATGTTTTTGTCCACAGGTTGACAACAAAGAAAAGACAATCCCTGAAAAACAGAGTAGGTCTAGTGGGCCTGTTGTTAACGGCAACCAACCAGTTGTAAAAGCGTCAAAGGCAGCATCAAAAAGTCAACTTCCGCTGAAACTAGTAAGTGATATTTTGTAATGTGTTGGTCAGATTGGTGTTATGTACAATTTTTACATTACTGAAATCGGGAATAATTTACTGCACTTTGGAAACCTCTACGTACGGTGTTGCTGTGTTACTCCTTAATTCCCTTGACTTGCACCCACACGAGAACACAAATTGTTATCAAGCTGGTCTCACCCACAGAGATCTCTATAAACAGAATGTTTCGCCCAAGTTGGGCTCGTCAGTAGAGAATGCTCCATGGATGAGAGCAAAAGCGTCTTGCTGTGGTAATTTAACAAGCACAAAACTGGGCTTGATTCAGCAAGTGATCAACTGCAATTATGGTGTAAATTTGGGTTCCTAACGTTCAGTAGAATGGAACCCTAAATGAGCAGTAGTCTCTGCTTTTTTTCAGCTTGCTAAAAGCTGTCCAGATTTGTGCTTCTTAGAAGACAAATTAACTAATAAAACCTATAATAAAGAAATGTTTTTGCGCCATTGGGGGAGGGGGGGGGGTTGTTCCCTGGAAAAGAGAATGAAGTGACTAAACCACAGTCTAGTTTTAAAGGGCTTGTTTGCTGAGCAAAGTGGGTTCGAGTATTCTAGCCCAGATGTTTGTGTTTTGAATCCTGCGATGATTTGTACACTTTTGTGAGGATCTCAAGGAAATAATTGAAATAGAAAACTAGGAAGTTGAAATTAAAAACATACTAATTTTGTTGTTTGGCACTCCTCCAGGGTATTCCTGAGAATGTCTCTTCGTCTTTTCACTGACACAACTCTAGATTCTTTTCTCTTTAACTCATTGACGACATCTTGTTTAAAGTCTGCCATGTGCAACTTATTTCTTTTCTTTTCAATCCTCACATTTTCAACAGATGGTTAAGCTCTTAAACTTCTTTAAGAGCAGTGCGGGTGTGAGAAATATTTACGACTTGCAGCCTTAGAACACAAACTAAGTCAGAAAAAGTGTTCAGCAAACGCCAACAAGCAATGAAAATGCAAGTGTTTTTGAAATGCTGAAGATTCTATGAAAATCAAATAATTTTCTGTATTTACAGATGTTGATGGAAAGTTATAGTCGTATTTTCCCCGTCTTCGCCCCCCCCCCCTTCTTTTTTAAATGTGAGTTCGGCTTTAATTACTTTTCCTTTTTTTCTTGGGTGCATATTGTATTGCCTTGAAATCAAGTGGCTCCCTTCCATAGCTTGTATTGCCTTGGCATGTTTACATGGTGAATGAATTGGCTCCGACCCCAAGGGGACTGTCGAAAAGGCGAATAGCCTACTATTAATAAGTTGGCTTTTTTTTTTTTAATCCTTTTGGGTGCAGGACTATTTGCAGTCCGTTATTTTTTCTTCTTTTTTTTGTTGTGATTGTGCTTAGATTGGGTGAGTACTGACGCTGTGGTTCAGTGCTCCCAACTTCACAAAGGCTAGCCACAAGTCAGCTTTGCAGTGTACATTGTACTCGAAGTCGTAAGAATCCTCATAGCCTGAAATTTACATATAAACATAATTTACTATTTTGTTGTGTTCTGTACTATCTTGCCACTTTCTGCCAACATCATTTGTACTGCCTTGTTATTCTTTATAACGTTGAATAAAGTTGAAATTTTTAAAGAATTATCAAATCGTAAGTCGTTATTTTTTTTTACAATTTTAGAAAGTGAAACCTATTGCGACAACAGCACGTGGTCCTGCTTCTGGTACAGAGAAGTCAACAATTGATATCAGCGAGAACGTTACTTCTTCGTCTGCATCCAGTGCAGAACTTGGCTCGCAGCCTGTAGACTCCTCTAGTCCAAGCATCAGCAGCAGGTAATCTTTCTTTTTTGATTTTTTTAAATAAGTGTTAGGTTAAAATGTTGGTTGCCATGTTTGACTATGGTCATATTGGAGCTCTTTGCTCTCAAAGGTTGAAGCTGGAAATTTTTTTTCTGCCTTTTCTTTACAACGGAAATTGCACAGTTTAATACCGGTAACCGACGATAACAGTGGCGATAAAATGATATCTTGAAAAAAATTTTACACAAACACAAATTATATTTATATTGTGTTTACATTTTTTCAAGATGCACAGTTTGTTAAACTAATGTAGCAGATTCCTAAATTTTCAACATCATTCATTTTTATTTGGTTATTAATAAACATTGAGTAACAAATCAACAAACACCCCACTAGACAGTATCCCCGTCTCCAAATGAAGTGAATTTGGTTCAAATTCTCTCCCCCCTCCACCAACCAAATGATTATGGGACTCTAAAAATTGAAGGGCACCGTTAAACAAGTGCTGGTAAGGAATCTTACACAAACACAATGGACAAGCCCTGTTTCATAAAGCCCAGTTGCACTAAAATTCATTTCCATATTCACTGCTGGTCTCTGATAATCTTTCAAAATGACACTGTCGTTTGTGAGGCAGGCGGGAACTGTAGGTCTTGCCCACTTACGGCAAGTAGTTGTACAACAGAGATCACTCTATAGGTTTGTCAACAGATTTTAGTTATTTTAATTTATGACCTTGCGTTATTTATTCAGCAGCAAAATAGACTGCACTTTTATACTGTATTTGTGCTGTAATTGAGGTTCTAGTGTACAATTGCAAACGTCGACACTACTAGGCTCCATTGTAGCATAATCGAGATTTGCAGGACCTGCTGCAGTTATCGATTGCAAAGTAATCTCATTGTCAAATCCTTAAACGAAACTCCCTGTGTATTGTTCAAACATTCATAAACATTTATGTAAATAGCAGAACTGTATTACTGGAAAACGATCCATTGCGGCAACTTGCTCTAGCTATTTTAGCATCTAGCAACTTGTGAACCGTGTTGGACAATTCAGAGACTGGATGACACAAGCTGGTAAGCGCGCGAGTTTCAAAGGGCGGGGTGTGAAATCATAATACCATAATAGTGTGAAAACCATGGGATTCAACAGAACCTTGATTGGCATTGCATTTTTTGAATGGCAGAATACGAAACCCAAAGTTTCCTATCTTAGGCAAGCCAATGTCCAAAATATGGGTCTCTGGCACGAAGCCCTCAAAACTCGACGAGGGGCGAGGTTATTTTTTTTTTTTTTACCATTTAATCACATGTAAATTAGTTTTCGCTAAACAGCTTCACACTGCTTTTATAATTTAATGTACTGAGCTGGCTTTCGGGCCAACAAAACGTTCGTCGAAATGATTAAAATGGCTGTAGTTTCAAAACAAGAATATTACCACCACTACATTCTGCAAATTTTCAATAAACCGTCCCCGTTTATCTTCATCAGGCTCTCTCAGGATCTTCTACACTCTGGTTTACATTTTTCTAGTCGTCTGTTTCAACTTTTTTTTGCCATCCACGATCACCATTTTTTTTAAACCTGGTGCGTCGCGTATCCTCCTGCACCTGTAAGACCATTCATCTCGCAGCTGGAATTTTATGCTTGGATTTGAGGGCCCTTGTGTGTTCAGAAGAGGTGTGCCCTCCCACGTGTATTGCCAAATACTCCAGGAAACGTAGGTGGCGGTCGTAAGTAGTGCTGGCTTTTTTTTTTTTAAAGATGGCAAACATTAAGCTTACTTTATTTAAACATGTTTCACCGTTGTTTTCCTTTGTCATTGTTTTGTTGAATTCAGGCAAACCTAAATGTTGAAACTTAAAAGAATAATGGTGCAGATTTTGTTTTTGTGTACCTCACTCTTTCACGTTCACTACCGGTAATTAACATCTTGTAAAAGTATATTGCTCTATAATGAAAGTAAAGCCAGCAACCAAAAACTTTTTACAAATAATAGAACTAATTTTCTCATGGTAAAAGTATATTCTTACTTCAATGACGTTTTACTGTCGTAGTTAGCCAGCATTTTCATTTTTTTTTATTTTTAGATTCCGAATTTGAAAATGTTGTTTTAACTAAGACGGTGAATTGTCATTTTAAAGTACTAATATACCATAATCGTGTATTAAATGCCCTTGGGCTTATGAGTTAGTTTGGCAAAAATGGGGGAGAAGGGCGGGGGGGGGGAGGGTTAAATAAAGAATAATCCATTTTCCGATCTTACTTCGGGATTAGGGTTTCCAAACCCAGCCCTAAGTGCCAACTGTGGGTTTTCGGGTTTGAATTTAAGTGTTTAATCCGGGTTTTCGCATGTACCCGAGTTTTACACAAAATTGTACAAAATGCAACGCGTGTTCAGAGGTTTCACCTTACTAGTTTATTTCAATTTTGTGTATGTAAAATGCTAATATATTCAAAAATTGAAGTAAACTAGTAACATTTAACTTTTTACACACTTATTTGAAGGTTCTTAAATTTCTTAAAAAAAACAAATCCTATACTATTACATTTACTATTTCAATCCTAACTTGTTAAGCATAACGTTTTTGAAAGTAGGACCTTAGGTAGCATTTTAAATTTTTCTTTAAAATTAACTTGAATCAACTTCGGTAAATGATTAAAGGTCTGCGTCCGCATAACATAGCCACCAGCTGAGCTGGCTGCTGCCCACAGCTGGAACAAGAAGTAAACAAGCAACAATGCTAGTTGCTATGGCAGTGGGGAATGAAGAGGCTTTCCTGTTATCACCGGCCAGTGGCCACGCAGGTGTAGTGTTGTAGCACACTCTCATCGCAATTATCTGCAACTAAAACACTCCGCAATGGCGCGAAAATGCTCCATAGTGGAGCCTCCATTTCACCCCAATATTAAATCTGAAAAACCCGTATTTTGGGTTTTCGGGGCTGTAAATCGTCCGGGTTTTTGGATACCCGGGTACCCGCGCTGGAAACTCTATAATGGACTATCAGAAAATTCTGCAACTAGAACCTTTTTGAACAATGTTGTAAGGTACAATTTTTACATCCTTTTAATTGCTGTAACGAGGGAGATAGCCAAAGCATTTCTGCAGTTGCAAGTGGAGAAGAATCCACTATGACCCCAAGGAGGGAGAAGAGAAGGGACCGCCAGTGTGCATAGCAAGCAGGGCAGGCATTGTTTCCCTTCCCCCCACCCTACATGGTGAAGCTTTTGCAGGAGAAAACTGCGCTCTTTCACGATTTTGATCTTAAAGTATTGGGGGGTGGGGGCATAGCTACGCCTGGGTGTTTAATATACGGTACTTACTATCACGTCAAAAACATCAAGTCTCTGTACTTTTTAAGAAGTGTTCACCACTGGAAGAGACACGTGAACTGCGATGAAAAGCTGATTTTGTGAGTTTTCTGTGACCCCGAGTACAACGATCCATGCACAGCCAAGTGGACAGCGGCCTGGTCTACAAGCCCAGAGGAACTAGCGGCAACCATGTATGACCTATTACCGGTACCATGAGTCGATAGATTACTTGGATGAGTTATTGTCTCTGGTAATTTGCTACTCTCCTTACGGGCAAGATCAGTAGTAATTTACATCCTACTGCCTGGATGGAGGCGTCGTCGATTTTGTCTAATATTTTTGTACGTCCGTTTGTTCATTTGTCGACCAGCAAATTTTGAAGTTAAAACGGTGGCTCCCTCCAGATGTGTTTTGTGAACTAAAATATTTGCCCGTATCAAACGTATCAATATATAGAAGGTTCTGTGAACCGAAACGCAACCAAGCAATCCATCCACACATGCTAGTACCCAAGGAGTCAAGGTAGAAGAGGGAGGACGAAATTCCTTCCCTTCCCCGTGAGCGCTACAATAGAATGCCAGTTATTAATTAACTCGTACGTTTACGTGAGCTTAATTCTATGTTTGCATGTGCATAAAGTTACCGTATTCATATTTCTAAGTTTTCGTAGGTTTCTCAGGGTTTTTAAAGTTTTCTGCGCAATGGCACTTCCGGTTTGTTCAGAATAACATTTGTTTTTTTTGTGGTATGAAGCACACAATTTTTTTCCACATATTTATTTTATAATAACAAACATACCAGCATGTTTACATGTGTAGACATTAGGCCTAAGGGGATGTTCCACGAAACAAAAGCCGCTTCTTTACTTGCATGCCTACGTTATATTGTGTGTGCTTAAATAACCCACACCAGTTTCTGAAGCGCGAGTTAAGGACCTTGCATGAAAGGAATTTTACTTTGACAAGTAGGACATTTGTGCAACGGGAATATTCTTACCTTTGTCAGTGCAATTGTGACTTTTAATATAAATATTGTGATCAACAATGTCTTCACCATCATTGTCTACCAAGTCTGTGTTATTGTCACCTTTCATTTAAATCCTTCTGAGTGATCTTCATCCATTACGAAGTTATCCTCACTGCCAGAAGCTAATTCCGTTTCTTCCCTAGGTGCCCAGTAAGTCAATTCGTGTGTGAACCATGCCTTCCCAATGTCCACATAAGTAGACACAATTACAACAAGTTTTACCTACTAAATGTAAATTACATTTAGCATGAAAAGCAGCAATGCCTTTACAATTGAAAATATTGTACATTACCTGACAAGTTGCGAACCTGTGTATTCCTGGGTGTGATTTTGCATGTTACCTACAGTTTGGTCTTTGTTTACATTCTTAGAGCAGTGCTGCCCTCTAGTGTAAGTTTTCAGAAATAAATTTGTCTCCATATGTTTATGTACACATTCGGCCATTGAAGGTGGCTATGCATGCCATACAGGATTCAGGAAAAAATAAACAAAATTATCTACGTGGGCGAGAAAGGGTTACAACGCTGCCTTGGTTGAATGAATTAAATGAATGAATTAAATAAGATTGTGCTAGACAAAATCATGATTTTCTCTTCGATATGGAAGATAAAATACAGTAGATCTATCTAAGCAACATTTTAAGTTGGATGCATCAGGGGTACTGAAATTATACTGATGCTTATCATATCAGTAAGTTAGTGGGTTAAAAAAAAAACATTTGAAGTTATGATAGTTATTTACTGCTGTTAGCTTAATATATTTTCTGAAAGTATTTAAACAAACAATATATAAAACGACAACTTTTAATTAGCATTACTCTAACTGAAGTTTCACATTATTCTGATTTTATGATTACTTGTTATGGTCTCTTCAAAACAAATTGTGTCACTTGACTTGATGGATTGCGCGATTGACGTTTCAAGTTGGGGAAAAAAACTAGGCTAATGTAAAGGGTCACGGGGAATGTTGTGGTCCACCTGGACCGTCAATGAATTCACAAGGATGAATTTTTTTTTCTCCATTTGAAGTTGCTTGTTTATCTTTTATCTTTTTTTTAATCGTTCTTTAAAAAATGGCCTGTCGTAAGATCGTTGCAAAATAACGAGAATGATATTATAGAGGAATTTTTTTTCAGGATGGCCTGTAGGGTGTTGATATATATATATATATTTTTTATATTTTGTAATTTTATGATTTTGTTAAAGGTGGGGAGGGGGAGGCTGTGCTGCAGTATTTTTTGGTGGGATGTTAAAAAGGAACTTATTTGTCAAATTCACTGTTTATCCAAGTTTAATTCCTATATACTACCCAAAGTCATCATAACACTCGTGTATGTAGTGTAGAATGTTATTTTATAACTTGTTTCGTAAGACTAAGCGAGTATTGGAGATCCAGGACCATCCCTATGGAAGCCTCGGCATGAATTTCTACGTTAAACATCAAATTTTGAAACCCTATAATTTTCCCCATAATCGACACAAACCAGCAAATTATGTTATTTGGGGTCGTGTCAGAACTATTTCACTGCATTAAAAATGACAACAATCAAGCCATTTGGCCTCCACAACATGGCCATTTGTTGTTGTTGTTGTTGTTCTTTTTCTTCTTCTTCTTCTTGTTGGGACTCTTTGCCCTCACCTGGAGATCGAACCAATGAACCGACTTTATAGCTTAAATGCAGATGTTATCAAGGACCATGGCCTTTTCAACATTATTTTAATGTGACTACAACAACAATATTCCCATTAAAATAGCAATGACTTTTTACTTTTGAAAATTTTTAATTTTTTTTGCTTAAGTGTAGTTAGTACCAAGGACCATTTTAATGAGACTCAATGTTGTTCTCTGATGGCTTATTTCCAATTTACCCTTTTTTTTTTTATTTACAACGATTTATGTCTATTGATTTGTGTCTATATATTTAATGTAACTAAAATATTCTTGTTGGGAAAATGTCAAACTTTGAAACCCTATGGTTTTTCTCGGAATTGACATAGACCATCGAAATTCTGTATTTGAGGACCGTGTCATAATTGTTTCACCACTTTTTGAAAATTTTAATGACAACATTCAAACCGTTTGGCCTCCACAGCATTGCCTGGTCTTGTTGTTCTTGTTGTTGGGACTCTTTTCTTGACCTGTTTTCAAGTTTTGTAGTTTAAAAACGTAGGTGTGAACAAGGCCTAGTCTGTTTTGAAGGCTATTTGAGTGACTACAATATTCTTGTTGTTCTTCTAGCCTAGTTGGGGAAATTTTTCTCTCACCTAGAAATAACCAGTGAAACCATTTTCAATTTTTATAGCTTAAAATGTAGATATTAACAAGGGCCTTGAATGCTATTTTAAGGTTACTACAATATTTTTATTGTTGGTATTCTTGTTGGGAAAATTTTTCTCTCACCTAGAGATTGAACCAGTGAACCCATTTTCACTTTTTATAGCTTAAAACATAGGTAGCATTTTAATAACAAGGACCTGGGACTGTTGAATGCTATTTTAATGTGCCACAACATTTTTATTGTCCGTGTTGGAACCTTTCGCTCATGTAGATTGAACCAGTGAACCGATTTTTCATTTTTTGTAGCTTAAAATGTAAGTATTAAAAAAAAAAGCCTAGACTCTTATAACAGTTATTTTAAGGTGATTACAATATTGTGATTGTTCTTGTTGGGACAAGAAAAAAATACCAACTATTAGTAGTAAAAAAAAAAAAAAAATTAACGCTTTAAAAGGAACAGATTGATTAATGCAACAGATTGATGAAAAAAACATGTAAGCCATCAGCGTCGCACTAATACATGTAAAAGAAGCTCCAGCCTGCTTTTTGGGATGCTGGAGATTCTTTTATACCTATTAGTGTTACGCTGATGGCTTCCATGTCTTTTTCTTGAATCTGTTCCTTTTAAGGCTTTGAGTTTTTTTAAGGCTTTACAGCCGTATTTTAATGAATAAGCGTTTGATACTACTATATCTGGATGAAAACAAAGACCTTGGCTGGCAACGGGGCAGGGAAGAAAGATGTAATGGCGTTTGTGAAAAAATTGTTAAAGCAGGCATTACAGAACCACGTAACAACAGGTTCACCGTAAGAATAGGCCCAGTGACTCAGTGATTGACTTGCTTGCTGGTTACGTGATGCTCCTTGGATGCCATGCGAGGAGTTGGGAAATATGTAACGATGCGTAGTACGCGCTTCACGTTGGGGGTTTAGGATGTGAAGTACGTCATAGATTTTAGAATATGCGCAGGGGGAGTGTTTGCATGCAAACTTAAATCCCACAGATGGTTATTGTGTCACGTTTTTAAGACCGAAAGCAACAAAACGGTGGATTTTCAAAACGTAAATTTTAAAACTTCACTAAATTGTAGGGATGCCAATTAGAACCGAAATGCGTCAACAGATCCCAAGTATGCTACAGAGACTTCGTACTAAACCAACGAATCATGTTTCTCTGGCTAAAACTTCAGTTTTTTCATGTTTCTTTTCAAGTGCGGCCATTTGGGAAGGTGGTGGGGAGAAGATAGATGAAGCAGGTATGGCTGGGTGGGGATGGGTTGGTCGAATTATCTTTATCATAACCGTTGGGGAGGGGAGATGGAGGGAGACATAATTGGGTAAGCGACGTTGTATTCTAAAGTCTTTATTGTAGTTAGTGAACACAAGAAAATAAAAAAAAAGAACAAAGAAAACAAAAAAAGAGCCACGTTATTTTAGTATTATAAAGTAAATTCAGCGGTCTGTAAGCTGGTTCTAAAATATTCTGTTAGTATTTTTTCCGTGTGCGTTTGTAATTGCATGTTAACTTTACGTGTCTTTCTGATACAAGAGTAAGCAATAGATGATTCAACGTGTAATTTTTTATAAATTTTCTATGATAGTGTTTTTGAAAGGCTAATGAATAACTTGTATGTTCTTACCTCGACTTTGAATTTATGTAGTGTTATTAGTAGTTAGACTCGAGTCTAGACAATAGGAAAGGAAACATTAATTACATGTAGGAAGAATTAACTTGTAACGCATTATTGCACAAATTTATCCTATTTTCATCTCGGTAATCCCAGGATTTAGGGAGCTATAATTCCGTGTTTTTCAGTACTAACAAATTTTCAGGATACGGGATTGGATGCCCTAGCAGTACCCAGCCACGCACCATTCGCTGACGTTGGTAACCTTTCGAGGGAATCGAAATTCTAATTTTTAAAGTATGTTTTGCAGGAATAGAATTAATAACATATAACAAAATGTTAGTAATGCCAAAAAGAGGGAAAAAAACCTAACCACCATTCCTCTGACGGAGTGCGTTGATTCCTAGAAGTTGTGTATTAAGAGCAAAAACCAACTGCAGATAATACATTACGGTTCTATAGCTAAAGCTAAATTTTGAGGTTGGGGTTATAAATTTTTTTTAGGTCCCTTCTGGGGGGGGGGGTTTGTCATCAATTCGTAGGTTCCGTCAAGGTAACGTAAAAAACCGGGCCAAACTGGAGGGAAAGATCTCAGAAATGATAGCAGTCAAAAATTCAAAAAACATGTCTGCCTCAAAATACTTTCTAGAAAAGCCTTCCCCTCTGGGCTCCTTGGTCTTTTCTATAAAATGATGGTTAAATTAGAACACATCTTTGGGTTTTTTCCAGAACGTTTTTAAATCAGCAATTGTCTGCGAGAGTGAGGCAAGTTTTCCTTAACTGTGAACTTGTCGGTGCGGACTGCTACTTATTTAATTTGACTACAGGAAATGGTCTACAGGCAATC
>JAHWFP010234574.1:32345-42364 GCA_023313725.1 Lithobius niger | reverse complement strand
TTGGAAAGAATAGGGTCCTGCTTAGTACAATTTTCTAGCTGTAAAGGCAAAACAGGAATATTATCAATTTGCTTCAAACTCATGACCCTAACAGTGTCTTTCTCAATTTTCGTCTGCTTACTGTTACTTAAAGGCAACCTTGACAAAGCATCTGCTATTACATTTTTAGAACCTTTGATATGTTCTATATCATAAACGTAGCCATTTAAGAACAATGCCCATCTTTGTGTACGAGCCGCAGCCATCACAGGAATAGCCTTAACTGGGTTAAAAATCCATGTTATCGCTTGGTTACAAAGAGTGAATTTTTGAACATACACATACTGGTGAAACCTTTTCACACCAAAAATAATGCTTAAAGCTTCCCAATCTATTTGAGCATATCCCCGCTCTGCTGAAGTTAAGGTTCGAGAGGCAAAAGCGATCGGCCGCTCTTCCCCATTTGGAAAAACGTGCAAAAGTTCTGCTCCCACCCCATAGGGCGATCCATCACACCTCAGCTTCAGTGGTAACTTGTCATCGTGATGATCAAGCACTCCGCTATTCAAAAAAAAATTAAATTTTTGAAAAGCTTTCTCACAAAAATCGCTCCACAACCATGGTGTATCCTTTTTCAACAGGTTATTAAGTGGATGAACGATTGAAGCCATTTTGGGCACAAATTTTGAATAATGATTTACAAAACCCAAAAATGAACGCAATTGCTGCTGATTACAAGGACTTGGGCATTCTTGAATTGCCTCTAATGTTTCGGGAAGATTCATAAGACCTTTGCTAGTGATCTTAAATCCTAGATAATTTACCTCACTGCTGCCAATAGTACACTTGCTTCGCCTTAACCGAAGACCACTATCTTGCAGCTACCAACAGTCAAATTGGCATCGTGTTCCCCATTTTTCCCAGCAATCAACACATCAACAAAAGGTGTGGTTTTATCACAGTCCCGTAATATTGTTTCCGTTCTCTTTTGTAAAATACCTGGACTGCCTGAAAATCCTAATGGAAGACGGTTCCAAACATACAACCCTTTTATGGTAGAAATTGCTAAAATAGGCTTTGACACTTCATCCAATTCAATTTGTAAAAATGCATTTGTCAAATCTAACTTTGAGAATTTGTCACAGCCTGCTAAATTTGAGAAAACCTCTTCCCCCCTGGGGACAGGATATAATTCTGTTACTACCTCTGGGTTAACAGTCCCAGAGTAGTCTCCTACAATTCTTAAATCTCCATTTGGCTTAAAGACCAACACTGTAGGACTTGCCCACTGACTTGCTTCAATGGGTGAAATTATGCCTGATTGCTCTAGCCTACAAAGCTCCTTCACAACTTTATCTCTTAAAGCTAGTGGAACGGGCCTTGGTTTACATTATTTAGGTACACAGTCGGGCTTCAAAATAACATGTGTCTTAAACTCTTTAGTTTTCTTAACCCTGGCTTAAACAATTCTGGAAACCTTTTTACAAGGTCATCATCTTCAGAAATTGATTTTACACTCTTGGGCCAGTGCATTAACACTGAGTTACCTTACACTGATTCACTTTAAAAACAACTGTCTCCAGTCCATTCCAAAAGCCTCAATCCAGTCCTGGTCAAAAAGTGGCACATTATTTATAGGACTTTGCTTCTAAATTTAAAGTTTTACCTGCAAAGCACACTGAAAGTTGAGCTATCCCACAGGGCTTAAAATCGTGCTTGGAATAAACTTGCAAAACTAAGTTTGTTTTCTTTAATTTTACTCCTTTAAAGTGCTTTGTAAACCATTTCTCGGGAATGATACTCCATTCAGTACCAGAATAAACATTGAACAATAAATCTTCGTTGTTTACCTTTACCCAAGTTTGCCACGCCCCCTTTCGGAATGCACCTATGGTTACAATTGTATGCACCTGAGAGTGATTCGCTGATCCAGTATCAGATTCTGAATCACTTGTGGTTAGCCTATCTTTTACAAAATTTGCTTTTCTAGGCCTCCTCGGCCCCCCTCCCTCCTTACAAATCGAGGAGAGATGCTCCTTTAATCCACAGGTGAAACATAATTTGTCTTTAAAACGACATTGACATTTTTCATGATTTTTCTTACATGTATGTACATTTTACATTTTTGCTTGGATTTTGAGCCGTTTTATTTTTACGATCAGGCTGAAATTTTTCTTTAAATTTTATTTTATACACCTCCTTACCCATTTCTGAAACACTTCTCTGCGCAGCTTCCATGCTTATAGCAAACTCTTTGGCCTTTGCCCAAGTTAAATCGGCTTCCCCCAAAAGCTTACGTATTGTAGCCTTGTCTTGAATGCCAACAGTGAATTTATCTCTTAACATATCATCTAAATATGTGCCAAAATTACAATGCTCCGACAAGTTTTTTAATTCAGAAATATATTCTTGAATACTTTCAGACTTCCCTTGATCCCGTTTCCAAAACCAATAGCGCTTCACAATCTTATTGGGCGTAGGGTCAAGGCTTTCTTTCATTAGCTTACATAAATCCACATACGTCTTAGTGCTAGGGAGTGCCGGACTGCACAAACTCTTAATTTATAATGAGCGGCGCTCAACAAGGACAAAAGCATCGGTACATATTTTGTAGCGTCAACATCATGCGCCATAAAATAGTTATTTAATCTTTCAATATATTGAGACCAACCATCTTTACTATTATAGGCTTCAAATTGCATAAATGTGGACATGTTGCACAAAATTAAACTCACTAGTACAAACCAGAATGCTTTTCACTAACATGGATAAATTCCCGGTAATTTTTGAAGTAAATGTTTCCTTAATCTACTCACCGCTGAGTGTATTGCTTCGTTCGACTTGGCTTCGTTTGACCTTGAAACACAGCTGTGCTTATTGGACTGCAACGACGCTGACTAGATTGCCTCGCGCCGTAAACAACGATGGCTTCCCAAATAAATGCTGGGACTTTTGCCGACACATGCTGCATCCACGCCTTTCCCCGGACTATCACCAGTCTATCCTGCTGCTCCAGAAAACTACTGATGAAGTGAGAGAAAGTACATGCGGTTAAGATAAGTCCGTTTTGTTTCAAAATTTAGATTTGCCTTTCCAAAAAAAAAAATCGTTTTACTTATCTTCATTTGTCGGTCTTAGGCTTGCTTCATTCCTTATCCCACCCTCGTCGCCATTGTGAACGTCTAGCCGAGTAAGCCTAATCACTACGAAGGGTAGAACGACTCCAGACAGGGAA
Source organism: Lithobius niger (assembly GCA_023313725.1). NCBI lineage: Eukaryota > Metazoa > Arthropoda > Chilopoda > Lithobiomorpha > Lithobiidae > Lithobius > Lithobius niger. The sequence continues at coordinate 39,150 of JAHWFP010234574.1, read as the reverse complement.
TACTGTACAACTGACCTTGGGTTGTCAGTTGATATCAGTTTTATTACCAACAGATCAGCTGACCAACGTGTCAGCTGATGACAAGCATACAACTGTAGGTCTGGCTGGTGGCGCCAGCCAGGGGCGAGGTAAGACACCACCGGTATGGTGTGGATGATTTGCTTTTTGGCCCATTTTCTCCCTCAGTTGTAAAATTATGAAGTTGTAGAAATATAATCACTCCATGTAGGTCGGGGTTATTTGACTGGCTACCCTCCTCTTCGATTTGTAGAATATTCCTCCCCACTGTTTTTTTCTTTCTAATCCGAAGTAGATTTACATATTTTTGCATTTGTTGATACGTGTTTAGTTTCGGTAAAGTACAATTATTACTGCTGTTCTCTGTGCATTCCTGCAGTTTTGGTCAGAACATAATGACAGTCGTAAAAATAGGCCGGTGGGGACAATAAGTATGCTAAAAGTAGCACTTACGAAACGCGTACAAAACAAAGTTCAGTCTCGGACAGAAAGTCTGGTGGGAGAGAAGCTCCGCTGTCAACCGTAGCTGTGGTATATCATTCGCGGCTGCATTTTTTGTTAGGCTACTCTACAGCGTGTTTTAAATGACGTTCTTAATAATGAAAGGTATTCTAATAACATGGGGGAAATTCCCTTTATGTAGAAAGCAAAATTCCCACCAGACTGAATAAAAATCCTGCGCTCAGATAGAAAACATTGCCGTTAAAGCGAAAAGAAATACCATCAGATGAAAAAAAAAACATTCTTGTCGGTAGTATTTCCCGGTCGGATTGGTCGAGCGTTATTTTCTACTGTATCTGCTGGATTTCGCTATTTTGTGCCTGAACCAAAAGTTACGTCAATATTCCCAGAGGCGCAATTACAGAAGCAAAACGGGGGGGGGGGTTACATTATTCGGAAGCGGGGAATTATAGGGGGGAATGACAGTTATTCGACAATGGCAACTATTCAGTCGGGGGGGGGGGGACTGACAAAGTATGGAGTCAGTGGGGGTTGGGAGTAATACTTCCCCAGCTGGAAACAAATAATACATTATAAGTAATAAATACATAGAACTTCATGTTGGAATTGTAGGGCTTACAAAAATATATTTTAGATAATTTTGCCTCCACACTTTGCTAGGCAATTCGAAAACAGAAAAAGTGGAACCAAGATCGTAATTGAAAAACGTTGTAGATGCTAGCGCCATCTAGAAGGCAGAATTGAGATAACCAAAGGAGTTGCACTCCCTTGGCAAAATAAGCTCAAGGTGCTAGTTGTGGGATTCAGATCTATTTTGTGCGCCATTAGAAAATGAACGAAAATAAGTCTATGGCAGGTGTAAGACTTTCGCCTCACTGGCTTACAGGTTTTTGGTGGATTAAATTCCGCTACACGAGAATTAAGTTCGCTACAGTTAACTGAGTTGCTTGGCCTGACTTGTAGTTAATTTTATTTTCACCATTTGACTTATTAGACTTGTCACTTTCAAAGAGTTTTCCAGACCAATCCAAATTCCTTACACATGTAATATGAATTTTTGGATTAACTTAGGTATAGATTTACTACTATTTCTGCCATTGGTTATACCTTCATCTGTAGCATTACAGTTGTTTACAGGTTTTGATCGATTAAGTTTTTCTAGAAAAATACTCTGCATTGAAACTCGTATAAAGTTGAATGTCTGGTTGGAATCATTTAGGGCATTTAACGTTGCAATTATTGGAGTAATAATTTCTGTGGCTCAAGTTTTTAGCCCGAATTCGTTAGGCTGCACCTGCCAAATGCAAATTTTTTTAAAAATACAATAGCCCTGCAATCGTACTTGAATAGTACTTAAAAATCTAGTTTACCAAGATGGATCAGCTCATCTCATCTGTTTCTCTTAGCTTAAGTAAATATTCCAGTTAACACTTAATGCAGCAGGAAATATTTTTTAGGAACCGCTAAATTCTTCTGCCACAATGACATGAATTTTCGCAAAGGAATTCCAAGATTTGTTGAATTTTTAGCGTTTGTATTAGTATTAGCTTTTAAACACAACTGGTTACCGGACCATTAACACTAGTTAAAACAAAATGTTGCGCAATGTTGAGCAATAAATTAAATTTTCCTTTCTGCTGGATACATAGACTTAACAGAATTATCAACAAGGTTAGGTAATGAAATTTGCAAATAGTAAAAACTGGATTACTATTTAACCTTGTTCTATTTGACTTGAATTTCGTGAATTACTCTAATGGAATATGTGCACACTCACTTTCACCAAATTCATTAGTAAAATAAATAGTTTCAAAAATCAGTTTGTTGAGAACTGAACAAAGCCGGATTATTTCCAGGGTTGTCAGAAAAATCTGATTTTTAGAATCAACACTATTTGCACCATTTATAACGATGTTATCAATTTCGTTTTGCAATCGCGATTCTTGTTGGCACTGCAAATTACCATGTAAATGTTCTTCCACTTGCTGTTCATATTCGCATTCAAGATTTTCTGATTCAGTCATAATAATATTGTAAAGCAGCACGCTACTAGTTCTGGAGTTAAAAAAACATACCACAACCCAATCCAGGTGTAAACATTGCATTCTTACATTATAAACCAAAACCAAAGTCTCATAGCAGAAATGAAGCAACGACGACCCCCGGATGGAGAACCCCTACAATGAAAACGGGCGAGTGTGTCAAATATTTGGCTAGAAGTTGAAACTGGTACGTTGTTGCCTTGAAAAGAAATTGAATTTGGCACATTGTTGCCTTGAATAACAATTTGCTCTGCGCGGTTATCGCACAGAGGTATGTCTTAAATGACGTCACGCACGAAGGATAGTTATATTTCACAGGTACAGATTGCGTAAGCCAAAACGATAAATTGAGAATGAGGAGGGGGCCTGAATGGCAAATGGCCGTGTGGGGGGGGGGGGGGAAATTGCGTCTTTGAGCAATAAGCACATGATTATCCCTGAACTGAACAACATCCCAAACAACAACCAAGCTCAGACAACAGTGATAAATGACGTCACAAGCCAAAGCGATTAACGGAGTGGGGCAGTGCGTCTGTGTGGGTAACAAGATAGGAAGGGAGGAAAGGGAGAGAGTAGGGTGAGTAGGATGAGTAGGGCTGGGAGATGATGGGATGAAAGGGCTGGGATAAGATGGGAGGAAAGGGAAGAAAATAGCCAGTCACAATTAATGTTGACGCAGCCCAGACCGAAAACTGGGCCACACAACACGGGCCAAACCAAACCACAGACGAAAAAAACCCCAGGCAAAACCGGGTACGATGCTAGTTAGGTAATAAACTTCTTGATTATCAATAGACATAATCGGTAAGAATCTTCCAATAATGTTTGAATTAACACGATGTTTCTACAAGATTTGGCTTACTTCTCATAGACCTTGACAAAGTTCATCAATCTCTTCCTGTTTCCAAAGATGAAAAAATAAAGAGAATTTAGTTGATTTTAAAATTTCCTGTCGTTGTGATGACACATGAAGAAAAAAAATGTATAAATCAACAAATACAACCTTGGGCAAACATCGTCTCTTGTAAGTTCTAACAGCAGTAACACTTGATTATTGGTAAGCTAGTTAATAAAATCTTTGTTGAAGTAGAACACTAGGATTATCAAAGCACAAGAAGCTGAAGAGAATCAAGCCTATACACACTATAGACTCACAAAGCTGTAACAACAAGCACAGCTGACAGCAAATTCTTGGAACTGCAGCGTAGCACAGTTGAAGAAAAGAAAATACTCGCGATAGAATTGGTAAGAACAGTTCAAACAAATTAATATGTAAATTAAATTAAATTAAGAAAATTAAGCAAGGTTAGCAGCTCTTCTAGCACTACTAAAAATAATGCAGAATAGTATTGATCAGCTACCAATAGTATATGGCAACACAGTTCCAAATAAAATGAGAAAAATATTAAAACTTGGCACAGTTCTGTAGTAGGCAATTACTAAGGCTTAAAATTAATAACGCACAGTTAATGCTTACCACTATTGAAGCTGAAGCTGTATGTAGAATAGATAGGCTTCCAATGGGCTTACCAGCTAATATTCCACTTGAGGTATACGCCTAAAAGTTGGCCTAATTCGGCCATGCACCACTTGCTAAGATAAATGCCTAAGGCTAACGCCAAGAAGTATTCCAAGTCCAGTTAGGGTAAATAAGGTTTATTTCCTGGTCAACGTGGGTATTTGCATGGTGGTTCAGTAAGCTCAAATAGGCTTAGGAGCTTCCTTGGCAGCTTCCTTGGAGTTTCCTTGGAGGTGGTGTTGATAAGCCAGAGGTGAATTGGTTTGTTAGCAACAGGGATGTTACTTATAAGGATTAGGGTAACAGGCGATTGGGCTGTCCCGTCACATCAGAAAACCCGGGGGGATGCAAACCCGGAAAAAAATGGGGAGGAGGTTATGCTTCCCCCCCCCTCTCATGTCTTGGTTTTATTGTTATTATTCATCTGGCAAAAATGATTGTATGCAGCAGGTTTTATGTATATAAATCTAACTTTAAACTATGTTGAATGAAAAAGCAATTGAAGGTGTTTGTAAAGATACATATATTATTTCGTAGCAGTATAAAGAGTTAAATATCCTAGTTTTATTTATTATTTCAGAATTCTTTTCTACATAACCCATTATGCCAATGAAAAAAAACTTACCGCTGTTGGGGTATGGTGGTTCTTGGAGACCTGTGAGTGCAGACTGACGAGCTTGGCTGCTGCCAAGCTAAGTGAAAAATACAGCTCTGAAACTGCTTATATACATGTCTGGTAGTGTTGAAATTAAAAGTAATTGCCATCCTTTGACCCTACTCGGTTTTACGACATTAGTTCAAACGTTCCTAAATGTTGTGACATTAACTCTAATCCCTGTGTAATACTTGTGCAAAATACTCTATATATTTTTTTATTGGAACTATGCCATTATTCATCAAATGCTTAATACATTTTCTGTTACGGCATGTGTTCATTTATTTGAAGCCAATTTCTTTTGTGTCACTTCAACTATTTCCTTTACAAAACACCTATTATGCAGTATTAGCATTTCTCCTTAAAATGTTCTGAATGTATTCAAGTCCTTGATTGTAAATATGTAATCAGGAAAGTAGTGGTGATAAATACTTTAGATGTGTAAGCAGTTTACTTTCAGTTCTTTTAGTCAGCAGATATGACTGACAAAATCTATTTATTTCTTAAATGTATGCGAGTGTTACAAAATGCATGTGTGCCAATTAGTTAGAAATTATCATTATCAAAAACCAAAACTGATAAGTAAAAGGGGACGCCAAGTTTCGAATGGTTCGGTCCTTCAAAGGAGTGATATCAACACACTAAAACATTCGCCAAGTTAATTGCACTGTTTAATAGTTTGAAGGTTAAATGAAAACTAGAACATTGCTACTTTTGCTGCTTTTCATTTAACGTTTAAAGTATTATTCCGTGCGATTAAGCTGGCGCATGTTTTGATGTTGGTATCACTCCTTTGAAGGGCCGAACCATTTGGAACTAGGCGACCCCTTTTACCAGTTTTGGTTTTTGATACGATATCACTCTTTTTAAACTTGTGTATTGACTGTGTATCTACCTTGCAGATGTGTAACAAATTGCCACGTCAACAAGAAAATGGTTTTCAACAATTTGCTACTATCTTTTGCCTAAAGGCCGAACCATTCTCAACTTAGTCACCTCTTTATAGGTTTCTGGTTCGGTTTTAATTTTTTTTTTTAATTTATAGTTAGTTTTCCTGTGTTTATATCACTCCTTTGAAGGGCCGAACCACTTAACTTGGTAGCCTTTTTAACATTTTTTGGTTTTGTTTATTTTGCTTTGTTTTTGCAGTTGGACGGGAATACAATTTCTTTGCAACGTTGTTTAGATTTATCGTGATACACTAATCTGTGTCTAGGCACTCACGTCAGTATACACATTCTCATTGTCCGAACTTTGGCCGTCCAATGAGAGACGATGCCGACAATACTAACAATGGTTATAACAATATTTTCGTACTTACGTGCACTCCCCCGCCATTCCCGTTACGCCCCAAACCATAAAAAGTACGCAGTTCGTATTGTACTGCACCCATTTGTCCAATTTCATAGCTGGAAGCCTTCCCGTTTATCTCGGAATCGATGAATAATCACCCTATGGGATTTAACATGGGGATGAGCGGGCTAGCTAGCTAGTAGTAACACATTTTCAACGTTATCGAGGTCTCAAATTTTGCATTGAAAGCAGCTTAGCTGGAATTCCTACACGAGTTAATTTTTGTCAGATGGGTCATTGCTCTCAATTTCAACACAATTTGAGCTTTTGTACCGCATTATTATTTTTCCCCGAGTACCTGAAATGTGCCCAACATACTTCAGGTTATAAGACACTGATGCTATGGTGCCGCGCTACAAAGGTTTACAACCTCGACAAATGAATTGATGTGATGTTTGTTGTGATGTTTGTCCCCTAACTTGGCGCGACACACTAACGTGTCTAGATTTGAAGGTCACCTTACGGAAGTAGACGGAAGTTTCTTGTTGTTTCTTTATAATTTGTCCAAGTTGTTGAAGTTTAACAGGAAGTGACTTAAGTTTAAGAGGAAGTTAAAAGGTTATAGAGAAGTTTCTTGTTACAAAGTACGTGCTTCGTATAAAAGCTTGTGTGTTCTGGAAAAAAAGCACCATTCGGTTATCACTAGCAGCCGGCAGTTACACTAAACTCACCTCCAGCCAGTATTATGCTATGGTGATGATTTATTAAGCCTGCTGCTGGGAAAAATGAATTTCGCCGCAGATAAAGATGGATTAT